>PISX010002910.1:0-57637 GCA_004024625.1 Mellivora capensis | reverse complement strand
TGCTGATTTGGGCCATTCTAACTGGTGTGAGGTGGTATCTCAATGTGGTTTTAATTTGTATCTCCCTGATGGCTAGTGATGATGAACATTTTTTCATGTGTCTGATAGCCATTTGTATGTAGAGCTGGAGCAAATCATCCTAAAATTTGTATGGAATCAGAAGAGACCCCGAATCGCTAAGGAAATGTTGAAAAACAAAAATAAAACTGGTGACATCTCATTATCTGATTTCAAGCTTTACTACAAAGCTGTGGTCACCAAGACAGCATGGTACTGGCATCAAAACAGACACATAGATCAATGGAACAGAGTAGAGAGCCCAGATATGGACCCTCAACTCTATGGTCAAATAATCTTCGACAAAGCAGGAAAAAATATACAGTGGAAAAAAGACAGTCTCTTCAATAAATGGTGCTGGGAAAATTGGACAGCTATATGTAGAAGGAAACTCGACCATTCTCTTACACTGTACACAAAGATAAACTCGAAATGGATAAAGGACCCAATGTGAGACAGGAATCCATCAGAATCCTAGAGGAGAACATAGGCAGTAACCTCTTTGATATCAGCCACAGCAACTTCTTTCAAGATATGTCACCTAAGGCAAAGGAAACAAAAGCAAAAATGAACTTCTGGGACTTCATCAAGATCAAAAGCTTCTGCACAGCAAAGGAAACAGTCAACAAAACAAAGAGGCAACCCACGGAATGGGAGAAGATATTTGCCAATGGGAATGGAAGTGAAAAGAATAGTCCATTAGTTGAGAAAACCAAAATGAATTCAAAAGTTAAAGTCTTCTTCAGAGAAATAGAATACATTCAAATGACAAAAAAAATCATTTTATGCAATAATGCCAACCAAATACAGTAAAATTATTTTCTTTCTGTGTTCTGTATTTGTCTTTTCTTCCATAGTAAGAATCCTGGTTCCCAACAATACCTGTGTCTGCTCATTTGCTCAGTCCTGTAATACCATGTAGTTTAATTTCTGTTTCTATATCCAAAAAGAATATAGTAGCAATGGAAGTAGTCCCAGTGAGCATACCTCACAGCTTGTCTTGTAAATACAGCTCCTCAATAAACACCAGGCAGGAGTAATTAGGGTAACGGCTGATGACAAGATGATTCTAGAACATCATACTGAGCCAGAAACTATGCAATCACTCAAAAATAAGGGGTCATGTGCAAATGACACAAGACCAACTTGACAAATTTCCCATTGGCTAAAGGTGGAAAAGGAAATCTTCAAAATAAATAATGACAGTTATGGATTAAAACATAACGAGTATTTTTAACAAGTACTGCAGGGAGCAGAGATGTACAGGAAGACAAGATAGATATAGATATAGATATAGATATAGATATAGATATAGATATAGATATATGTGTGTGTGTATATATATTATATATACTATTTATACACACACATACATACAGTTGATCCTTGAACAACAAGGGTTTGACATGGGCAGTGCACTTATTTAAACAGATTTTTTTAAAATATGAATAAGTACAATTCTTGTTTAGAAAACAAGCTGTGAGGTGCACTCATGGTGACTGTAATTCTATTGCTTCTATATTATTTCAGAATATAGAAACAGGAAAGGTGCCTGGCTGGCTCAGTCTGTAGAGCCTCTGATTCTTGATCTTAGGGTCATGAGTACAAGTCCCATGCTGGGCGTGGAGCCTACTTAAAAAAAAATAGAAACAGGAATTATGCCAGGTATATTGTAGGATTGAGCAAATGAGCAAGTACATTGATATTGTTGGGAGCCAGGGCTTTTATTATGAAAGAAAAGACACATAAATACAGTCTAGGGAAAGAAAAAACTAACTGTATTTACTTAGCATTATCAGCATCAAGGGATAATTTTTGTCATTTGAATATATTTTCTCTTTTTATGATTTTCTTAATAACATTTTATTTTCTCCAGCTTACCTTCTTGTACCAATGCATAAAAGTGTCAGTTAACTTTGTTATCAGCAAAACTTCAGGTCAACAGCAGGCTATTAGTAGGTAAATTTTTGGTAAGTCAAAAATTTTATTCATATTTTTGAGTTGACAGGGCATTGGCACCCCTAAACCCTGTGCTGTCAAGAGGCCAAAGGGAACTGAAGTTACATGGGGAGTATTTTCTTATAAAATTAAAAATAACAGAAGAATTATATTTTCTGTTATGTACAATATGTGAAATATTTTAGGAGATTTACTTCTTCATAGTTTTTTAAATGAGTAGTTTGCTACTACCCAAGGATGTATGAAAATAAATGAGAAGAGATTTGGTCAATGAATTTAAAAAAATGCCACAACAAGCATGAAAGAATTCATAAATCACATATTAACACTAAAAACCAAGCAAACAAATAAATTCAGGGAAAAGGGAAACCTCTTCTTTATAGTAGAATGCCAACTAATAATTGCCAAAGACTGATGTGGTCCAAAAAATCACTATTTTGCAACCAATATAGTAAGAATAAATCCAGGTGTTGCATGGGTGGCTCAGTCAGTTAGTTAAGCAAATGACTCTTGATTTTGACTCAGGTCACGATCTCAGAGTCATGAAATCAAGCCCAGCATCAGGCTCCCTCTTGGGCATGGAGTCTGGTAAAAATTCTCTCTCCACTCCACCTCTCCCAGCTCATGCTTCCTCTCTCTCTGTCTTTCAAAGAAAAAAAAAAAAAGAATAAATTCAGCTCAGGATGATTTTTCATACTATGTTTTTCTACATTACCTTTGGCTTAATTCTTTGTAAGTGAAACCATGAGCGATAATGGCCAAGTGTAGTTAACACAAATATCAAAGGAGGTTTTATAGAAAAGATATATTAAAATCTGGATGCAGTATTGATGGCTTTCTTTTTTTTTTTTTTTCCAAAACTATGTTTAATTTCATGTGAGTTAGAATTCTTAGCAATATTTTGGCCAATTATAAATCGAGTAGTATTCTCTACTTCTGTCTCTAATCTTCAGAACCTTTAAGTCTTTTCTTGAAGAGTTCTGATGTACCATATGTTCTTTCTCAATTTTTATTTTTGTATTTCAGCAAACTGCTGGTAACATTAAAATATAAGATTGGTATTTTACCTATAGATTCTATTTCTCTTCTTTTTTTTAATAGTTGTTTTGTTAAGATATTTCCTTCCTAACTACCAAATATAAAGTACTTTTCCTCTGCTTTATTATTTTTAAATTGGTTATATTTGCTAAGTTGATGAAAATTAAGGAAACGACAAGGAAGCAATAAGGAAACCTATCAGAAATAATACTAATCTTATAAGAAAAATTCATAGCAGCTTTCTGAATTTATCAATTACTTTCCCCAAGTTGAACATTTTTATTATACTGACTAAAAACATCATATAATTTTCACATTCTAAAGTAATTAATGATATGCCAGCTGATTTTGTCATAATAACTAACAAAATTTTAATTTTTTATAATTAAGGGCATTTTCATTTTTTTTAATATTTCTTGTTTCCTTCTTAGTTTCTGGGAAAATGCAAGTATGCATCATGAGCCTAGGAGATTTTGACTTGAGATTAAAACTAGAAGTTAGTTATAGAAACAGAAATTCATGTGGCAATTTTTTGATATGATTTAAACTTTTGTGTAGGCAGGCATCCTGTCATAATGGACATTTGTTTCATCACTACTTGAAAGCCTAATTTGAGGGGCACCTGTGTGGCTCATTCAGTTAAGCAGCTGCCTCGGGCTCAGGTCATGATCCCAGCATCCTGTGATCAATAACCGCATCAGGCTCCTTACTCAGCAGAGAACTGGCTTCTCTTTCTCTCTCTCTCTCTCTTTGCCTGCCACTCTGCCTACTTGTGCTCTCTATTTCTCTGTCAAATAAATAAATAAAATCTTTTAAAAATCTAATTTGAGATATTTTTTGATGCTACAGTCATAAGCTGACAAATAGGAAAAAAACATCTTATTTCAGTATGGATAGTTTATTAGAATTGCTAGATCATTCTTCGATTTACCAGATTTCCTTGTCTTTCCTGAAGTTGGGAAGTTAGACATCAAGGTATTTAAAAATAGATCTCTATAACTATAACTAGAACATGTGTTATAAAAAACAGCTAACCTACATGTTCTAACATCTAACTTTATATTCTTGTGGATCATAATAACTAATACCATGTAATAATAGTTGTTAGGACTCAACCCTGCTTTAAATAATGGAAAATCTGATTTGTGAAGAAAATACAAACATTTTCTATTAGTGTATGTATATCCAGAGCCAACTGGATATACATTTAGTCTTCCTTGGGGGAGGGGAAAAAACAGCATAAGTAGTTCTGTTCTTCATGATTTAAGGATTACAGCAGATACTGTATAAGTTTAGTTTCTTGAAATATGAATGTATTTATCTTGTAAAAGATGTAGATAGAAGAAAATTATGTCAATTAGCTTAGCAAGATATTGCAAGAACAAATTAGTCTTCTTTTAAATGACCCCAAAACAGTTTCTTTCAAGGGAGAAATATAAATGTTAATATCAAATTTCACTGGTGTGGAATTAGGAAATGCTATCTAAGTTGCTGATAAATCAGAATCTTTGGAAAATTAAAGACAATCAGCTTCTATGAAGATCATAAAATAGGAAGTCATTTTAAGTGGTATTGACACATAAGGATGGTTTATCAGGACCTGCATTGTTGATTAGATCACAATTATAATTAGATTGGACATTTCACATTCTGAAAAAGATAAAAGCAAGAGCTAAGCTTTATTTATTTAGTTATTTATTTTTTTACTACATAAAGGAGAATTAACCTAGAGCCTGATATATATAGAAGGAACAAAGTGAAAGTTTCTGCCTATATAAATGGTCAAGTGAAAGGCAAAATGAATAACAATGTTTGAGGAGTTTGTTTCAATTGAACAAAATAGCTCACAAATTACTTTTTCTCCTATAATAATTCTTTTTTTTTAACATAATGATAAACTCTAGCCCCATATATTAACTGTCAAGGAAATTAGAACAGGCTTCATCTTACTTAAAATGAATACTAAAAGAACATAAATTCAAAAGAATTTGTTGAACACCAGTTCTCGTTTGTAACACTATAGTTTTATACATTAAAAATCCTATGTAAGAAATACTTAACCTTGGTAATATTTCAATAAAATATTTAGGAAAAAACAATCAGGGAATAGTCATTTGATTTAATCCACCAGTGTCATGAAAAATCAAGGAGAAAAATTAAGCAGAGTGAGGCATTACCAACTGCAGTGGAGAGGGGGAAAATAAGTAGTTATTTTATGTAGGTCAGGGAAGACCTCTTTCATCAGGTGACATTTGAACAGTGACCTGAAGAAAGTGAGGAGGCTAATTATGAAGATATTAGAAGGAGGACTTTTTAGGCAGAAGAAACAGCAAGTACAAAGTGTGGCCTGGAGTATGTGCCTTGTATTTGAGCACATTGCAAGGAAACTGGTGAAGCTGAAATGGAAAGAATGAGGAAGGGACTGGAAGTACATAGTCTGGAACATAGTACCAGGTCAATCCATATAACTTCGTAACTCATTTTACAGATTTTGGATTTTTACTTGAAAGAGATGGGAAGCCATTAAAACATTTCAAGCAGAGGACTACAATGATCTGATTCTGATTACTTACATTTCAAAAGGATCATTCTGACTGTGGTTTGGAGAATAGAGGATGCAAATGAAGCGTCTGTTCAAGCCAGGCAAAACATGATGGTGACTTGTCACCATGGAGAGAGCTTTGGAAGTGCTGGGAAGTAGCCATAAGCTTGACAAATCTTCAGGAAGAACCAGCAAGATTTGTGCTTAAGCTAAATGTTTGGTCAGGCACAAACCCAAGGCATTTTAGCCTGTGCAATTAACCAGAAGGATGCAGTTGTCTTTTGTGAACATGGAGAAGACAAAAGAGGGAGCATGTTTAAGGAAATGGAATTCAAGAAATTGGGTCAGGCTTATGATGTCTATTGAAGAAGCAAGGAAAGATAATAATTTGGCAGCTGACTATAGAGTTCAAGGAAGACATGAATTGGTCAGCCATTAACATTTAGACTGTTTCCTGGATGAAATCTCTTAGGAAGTGAGTGACTTAGTAAAGAAAATAGTCTAACAATTAAAATCTAAGTACAAATTCCAATACCCTCAAAGCAGAACACAAGATTAAAGTTCTTTCATCAAGACCTATCAAGCCTTACACTTGCAACAATTGAAAAATAAGGATATGTCTTGAAAATAAAGGAATCATTTGTTGTTTACACTCATTATGACTTGTCATTTATTTTATTTATTTATTTGTTTTTTAGAATTAAAAAGAATTGGAATATATCTTGCCTCCACAGAGAGAAAGAGAGAACTATGTGTGAGGAGTTTGGTTTCTGTCTATAAAACTTAAGGGTGATTTTTTCAGGTCCAACCATGGGCAATTACAAAGTCTCTACATGGCAGACCTTATGGGGAAAGCTGCTGTCCCCATACAGATTTGGGGTGCAGTCACTGCACTGCAGTTTCTGGAGGGAGTTGAAGTCAAGAGTTCAGGTCCCTGCTGTCTGGTCATGCTCTTCTCATATTGGCATTACTAACTCTAGGACCTTCTTTCCTTATGACTATATCTTGAGATCTAGGGCAGAGGTCTTCCTGTGCCTCTGATGAGACCACCCTATAAGGGAAGGAAGAAGAAAACCTCATGGCACTCTTACTCAGGTGACCCAGTACTTTTCTGCCCCTAACCTTTCTCTCTGGTCTCCTCTGAACCCTAAAGTACATAAAATTGCCAGTGCCTTTTGTTCAAGGCTTCCTCAACAGTGACCCAACCCAACACTTATGTCTTTGTCTTTGTCCAGTCACCTAGCACTGAACTGATGTGCTGTTGGGATGGGGAAGCAGAGTGGGGGATTGACAATTTTTCCACCCTTATACTCTTATTTAAATTATAGCAGTAAGTAATTAAAGCCTTGAAACTTTGATTTTTGGTTTGTTGTTTGAATGGACTATTCTAACATCAGTAGCTCTGTTCTCTTTCTCAGTTCAGCTGAGCTCTTGACAGTATCAATCATCTATTTATTTACATTGTTTTATCAGAACAAACTCAATATAATTTACTGACATTGTGTAGATTAAATTTTATCAAGGTATTTTTCTACATTTGAAATATATTATGATTTCAACATTTCTTGAAGTTCAGGTAATTATTCCAAAAATTCCATAAGCACTATTTTTTGTAGGAAAATACTGCTCTGGTCTTCTGTTAATGCTTATATGTTCCCACTGATGCCTCGGCAAAAAACAAAAAAAAATTATAAACAAATCATAATTTACTCACTGCGATCTTTCTCCTGCTAATTCTTTCTAACAGCATTATTAATAATTATATACCCAATGAATTAATGGTAAGCCATTAAAACTTGGTTTTATACAAATCACTTGACTATGACTATATTTAATCAATTTTCTCAAACTTATTTTTATTGCTTGTTTTGTACTATAATTGATAAACAAAATTTAATCTACATGAAAATCTGTCATAATTAAACATATAACATGCTCTAATATTCTCTTAGAAAGACAAAATACCAAAATTCAGTCAAAGCCAGTTCATTTTTATTCTAGACATGTAGAAAAAAATTACTTATGCATCATTATGAAAAGTGAAATGTGTCTATTAAGATTACTTAGCTTTTACTCAGTACTTCATGTTTCAAAAGAATTATAATATTATTTAAACATTATTCTTAATTCTATTTTTAATGTGGTTGTTAAGACTCAAAAGACCAAAATGTCTTACACAGGACAAGTATAGTTCACTGAGATTTATGTAGATAAGATTAAATGGCAATAGGCATAAAAAGCTCGTTCTGTTTTCAGCTCTGCAACTTGGTAGCTGAGGCATTCTACCGAAGTCACCAAACTTCTCTGAATTCCAATTTTCTTAGCTCTAAAACTAAATGTCAAAACATTATTTTATTTCAGGAATCAAATAAGTTGGTGTAGTTTAAAGTGTCATGTATTGTGACTACTCAATCCTTCATTATCTTTATTATAATATTAGATTTGTAGAGTTTCTTAGTGAAATGTATTGGATTGCTTATGCGGTAATAGGTCCACGGTACGTAGGCAAGTTTGTAGTCTTCCTTTTCCACTTCTCAATACCTTCAGCTCTCCTACACTTTGCTTCCTTGCTACCCCTAAGAATGATCTCAGATAGTCCTTTATCTGAAGGATATTTGCTCTTATGGGGCCCAGTCTCATCTCTCAGACAGAACCCTTTGTCTCTTTCCTCAGATCCCACAAGGCTAAATTATCTGGGCTGGCCAAAGTGCAAAGTCACTAATCAGAAGGGAATGGTGTTGTTGTAGAAAGAACACTGGAATTAGCTCTGAAATGTCTCAAATCTTTGGTCTTCAGTGACTACTTTTCTAAATTCCAGAAAATAATTAGTTCTTGTTTTCTTAACTGCGCAGTAGGGTTAGTGATAGTCTTTAGCTACTTTTCACATATGAAGATCAAATGAAATAAAGCTCCCTGCAAGGTGCCTTGTAAACAGTAAAAAACACAAAAAGCAAGTAGATGTTGCAGTTCAGATTAAACGTATCCATGCCAGTGGAAAGAAGCCAGTGACGAATCTCTGAAAAACTTCCATCATTATGAAGAGGTGTTTGAGTGTGAGTGTTTAACAGAGGCCTTCCAGAGGTAAGATCTGTTCTCTCTTGTTGAATTGAAAGGAATGGCACAGAACACTGCCTAGGAATGAGATACATTTAGTGAAGAAGGTGTTATGTGTATCATTTACATATTAAAAAATGGATAGCCTTAAAAAAAACCAAAACCCTGATAACCTAGGTGTACAAATATACCATTTAATTACAATAAATACAAGTTTATTTATTTTTTTAATCATGCAAGGTAGAGACGGTAATCGTAATTCCTTTGGCATCACACCCAATAAATCTCTTGCATACGTTATCCCATCATAGCTTTCTCCTTCCTGGAGAACCCAACCATCCCTCCATACATTTACATGTGTCACCCCACCACATCACACACATTACTTCAAAAAGGTCACATTTAACAAGTTAGATAAATATTCCTGTAGTTTGGAGCCAGAAATAGGAATAAGTTATTGACTCTCTGGTGAGATGAGGCTATAGTGTTACTCTTAATAACATCAACTGAATTTGAAATTGCTTGATCATTCTTAATTTCTAAGGTTAGGTCTTATGACTCCAAGTGTTTCTATACTAATTCTCAAGACTAATAGATACCATGCTGTGTCTAGAAAACGTTTCTGAAACAGAAATGAAAAACAGATGGTTTTTCATATATTGGAAGGACTTTGATTCAGATGCTCAAGATGATATTCAAAACACTTGGATGGTATCTAATTGTTCTGGAGCTGGTAAATGGAAAACTCAAGTGGTTTATTTAATGTGATTGGATAATAGGAGATGGACAGTGGTCTGTTTGACTCTAATTGCACATGTTTTCCCAGTGTCTGTGGAAGCACTTGTTGTACTATATGTCAAGTGATTAACATTAGAAATACAGTCAGCATTTCACAAAACAAACAGACATAACAGAAAATATTTTCAAATTGAAAATTGTCTACGTACTCTTGGGTAAATATCAATCAAAATTCAACATTTAATATTTAATGAAGAATTTCTATATTTAGTAGAATTGAAAATTAGAAGTGATTCATGGAAAAGTTGGTGGAGGCAGAAGAGGAAAGTTTTTTTCCAGGTTTTTGCTTATTTGTTTGGGGTATCCTATAACCACTGAAAGCCATTGTGAAAGAAATCATATTTAGATTCCAATTAATCTGAATAGGCATTAAAATAATAGCAAGATTCTTGGGGTGTCTAGGTGGCTCAGTGGGTTAAGCCTCTGCCTTCAGCTCAGGTCATGATCTCAGGGTCCTGGGATCGAGCCCTGCATCCGGCTCTCTGCTCAGTGGGGAGTCTGCTTCCCCCTCTCTCTCTGCCTGCCTCTCTGCCTACTTGTGATCTCTCACTGTCAAATAAATAAATAAAATCTTAAGAAACACAACAAAACAAAACAAAAAAACAGTAGCAAGATTTTTTGAGCACTTCGCAATTATCACAAACAGGCTGATGATTCCATTTTTTCAGTTTACTAGAAGAGCTCAAGTTTTTTATTTATTTTTTATGGCTTTTAAAAGTCTTATTTCATTTATAGGTGCTCTCATCAATCCTGAGGACAATTTGTCTTCACTTTATTAGTTTCACTTCACTTCTTTTACCTATTAAGGCACATTGGGAATGTGAATATATTTGTATCTGTGGTATTTCAGCAATTTGGAAATAAAATATTGTTCTAAAACAATACCACTTGAGAAAATAATCCATTATGTTTATAATATTTTACATTGAGAGCCACTCTTCCTAGAGTTTCTGTGACTTAATTGTTAACTTCTTTTACTTTTTATAAAGGTAACCACATTTATTTCATTTTTCTCTATATCAAACTGTGAAAGAAGGAAGCACACACACAAACACGCGTTATCATTAGCCAGGCTAATCTAACTTCAAGTCTTACTCTGCCATTTACAACAACGTGACATGAACAGATAACTCTACTACCAAAACCTTCACTATATCATTTTACTTTTTTATTTTTTTTTAATTTTTGAAAAGATTTTATTTATTTGACAGAAAGAGACAACAAGATAGGGAACACAAGTTGTGGGAGAGGGAGAAGGGGAAGCAGGTTCCCCGATATCATTTTAATTTTTTAAATTTAAAAAATACTGTACTTATTTATTTGAGAGACAGAGAAAGGAGGAGAGAGAGAGAATCCTGTTGAGGGAGGAGTCCAATCTGGGGCTCCATCTCAGGACCCTGACAGAGATCATGACCTGAGCTGAAATCAAGAGTTAGATTCTTAACAGACTGTGCCACTCAGGTTCTCTTTCACTACCTCATTTTAAAATAACATAAGAAAGGATGTCTGGGTGGCTCAGTTGGTTAAGTGCGTGCCTTCAGCTCAAATCATGATTCTAGAGCCCTGGGATCAAATCCCACGTTGGGCTCCTTGCTCAGCGAGGAGCCTGTTTCTCCCTTTGCCTGCTATTGCCCCTGTTTGTGTTCTCTCTCTCTCTCTGACAAATAAACAAAATTCTAAAAATAATAATAATCATAATAATAATAACAACAACATAGGGAAACTCTAGAAATTAAATGAAATAATGTATAATATATGTATATACATACACACATATCTATAATAAGAATATATAAAGAATGTTTCATAATGTATTTAATCCACGTCTTCATGATTTCTGTGAGGTATTGGTAATCACAATCCTTGCAGATTTTCATCTCAGAAGATCTTGGTGATATGTAGCCAGTAATATTCTGTCAGTCATGGAATTATGTCTGCTAGAATTTCATATAAAATGTATTGCTGACACCCATGTAACAGGCCTGTAGTTTTCTTAGTTCCTCCTTTTTTCCAGATTTTAAATAAATTTTGTGGAAAAGTCAATTTGAGAAATTTAAAAAATTTATTTCTAGTCTATTCCTTGAAATGTAAAATAATTCCTTGTTACATTTCTCTGGCTCCAGTGCCTTTTCTTCTTGATTCACATTGTTATTGCAATAGTTAGTACTTCCATGTCCGTCTTGGGCATTCTTGTTGCCTTGTTACTATTGTGTAATTGTACAAAGTACTTTAAACGTCTCAAGTCTTTCTTTATCTCATGTTTTAACTTGCTTACATTTCCAAAATTGATTATGAATTATCTTTTTATTCTCACTTGCTTTATCAGTGCTTTTTCTTCTTTACTTTTTAATTGCTTGCCTGTGTTAATCCACTCAATTCATGTCATGTTTATCAACTTATAATTTTCTGTCTTTGTCATTTTCCTCCATCTTGATTTTTCTTGCATTTGTTATATTATTTGATTGATTTATTATTCAATCATTTTCTTTTTGTCTAGTTGATAATGATACATTAAATACTGTCCATTTGCTTGATTGATTATATCTTGCATTTACTTTTTAAAGGAAGTTTTTTACACATTTGTTGTCTTATGATCAGGGTATAATTTAGCTTTTCTGCCTTTGAACCATTATTTCAATATTTTTTTTCAAACAATAGTTATTAATTTCCTCTTATGTGGCAGCCATTTTGGACCTTGTCTTTCTGAAGTTTACAACATAGAAAATAGGCAATCAATTAAGCAATAGATCAATATTTGTGAACATATTTATAAAATTTGCTGCTTATGATAAATGCTTCAAAGTGAATAAATGAGACTCAGGTCAGTCAGATATTGAGAACAGAGAATAATTGTGGGGGGCTGCACATTTATAGAGTAATCAGAGGATGCCTCCTTTAGATTACAATTAAGCTTAGATATAAAATATAAGAAAGGGACAACAAAGCAAACTATAAGGGAAAGAATAGTCTAAGCAAAAATAATAAATTTTGACAAAGTTCTTAGTTATTAACATCCCAGGGTCTTTGGAATGACACTAGACAACCTTGTGATGTTGGCAAGGCCACATGTTCTATGATTTTCTAGTAAATGAGTAACTGAATGAATTTATATTAACAAACAAACCTCAAACTGTGTGGAAATCAGATTGAAATGAATAAGAGCGAAAAGGGAAACATCAGAGTATTAAGCCAATTTAGGAGTTCTGGAGACAACGAAGTGACTGTGTCTCTGAATGCACAGTGGAACTAGAGACAAATAAATCATGAAGGGAAAAACAACAGGTGTATGTGTTATCCCAGACTATTGAAACACTTATTAATTTAAGTACCTTATTTAGGATATATGCTTTTCAGTTTGCTACTCTATCTACTAATAACAGTCTTGGGCAGGCTGCTTCAGAAATTGTATATTTAAATAACCCACCTGACCTAGAAGGCACTTAAATTAAGATACATATCTTAATTTAAATATTTATCTCCCTGCATTCATGAAGGTCACATTTATTCAGAATTGGAGAGATGATATAGAATAAATATATAGGTAGTAACATTACTATCACTAAAAAATCCTAGGTTCTATCACTCAACATTCCTTCATTTCTAAAGAAAGAAAGTTGCAGTAGTTACTATTACTGCCTAAAATACATTAAAACTTAGTGCATGAAACACTCCTGTTGGTATGCTCTCAGTTTTTATAGATTAAGAATTCAGATATGGCATAATGGAGATGATTTGTTCTGATTCCACTATGTCAGGGGCCTCAGGGAAGATTAAATGGTTAGAGGCAATTCAATGCCCGAGGACTGGAATTAATCTGGGGACATCTTCACTCACTTGTTGAGTAGTTTGATTCTGTCTGCTGGGACCTTGGTTGGCCTAATGGCTAAGAACACCTACATATTATCTCTCTGTGATTTCTCTGTGTAGGCTATTTTGGGCTTTCTCACAGTATACTAGCTAGGTTGTAGGACCGAATATCCCAAGAGAACTAGGAAAAAATTGTATTATTTTTTAGGATCTAACATTGGAATGCTTGTATCATTACTTCCACTAGAATTACAAGCCTTTCCAGATTATAAAGAAACAACATAAGTTCTACCTCTTAGAACTCATGGAGGAAACTCAAAGTCACATTATAAAAAGGACATGTGCATTTGGCAGTGTTGTTGCAACCATTTCTGAAAAACACAATCTACCTTGCTACTGATACAGTAAATAATGGACTCTGGAAGCATAATTTGCTTTATATAGGACTTGCAAAGAGCCAGTCACATCATTACTCCATTGCATGTTTCATCTTAGTTTAAATGTTATTTTAATTTTCATCTTGATAGCTTAAGGTCATGGTTGAAAACCACACCATTTAAAGACCATTAGGAAACACATTTTTCAGAATAGTCAAAGAAGCATTTCAACTTATTAGCTTTCCTATGACGAATCACAAAATGAATCAGCTCTATACTAGGAAGTCAGCACGGCTCAATAAACTAATCAATGAGCTAAGTCTTCAGCATATGGTATACACACTGTACTCCCCCCAAGATATTTTAGGCTCATTAAAATGGTCCAAACCAGATGCATGTACAATTTTTTTAAAGGCAACAGTGAAAATCCTTGCCAAAAATGATATTTTTGCAAACCCTTTGAAGGTCCTCACAGTATATTCGTATACATTCTTGAATGTCTACTTTCCTTACTGTTCAACGAATCAGTCAGAATATATTGGAAAACGATATATTTTCTGTAAAAAAAACTGGGGAAACCTGTAATATAATTGGCCTCTTACAATTACATATTTATTAGTAAAAGTTAAGGAAGTGATAAAAATATTGAATTGTGGCTCACATGGAGATTGATACTAGTGCATTCTTCTTCTAGCATATATTCTGCATCATAGAATATGAAATAGAAGTGTCATGAGAGGCATATTCAACTTAGCACATATGTCTGTCAATAATAACTTGCTGCAGGCAAGTCACTGTGTTAAGTGCTTTCCTTCCTTTGCTTCATTTAATGCTTGCAATATGCCTGTACAGTGTCTTTAAAAATAAAGACCTATTTTTTAACTCATAAAGACAAGAAATCCTGGGATAAGCAGTCTAAGGGTTATTAGGCAACTCAGCAATGCTGTAATTCCTGTTCTTTCTATACATCAACTTTTATACCTCCAGGTCATGTGTCTAAATTTGAGGGGGGAGGAAGGGAAAGGCCCAAAGCTGACATATCTAGGGACTGAATGTATACATCAGCCTCATATAACTTTTTTTTTTTACTTTTTTTTTAAGATTTTATTTATTTATTTGACAGCACAAGTAGGCAGAGAGGCAGGCAGAGAGAGAGGAGGAAGCAGGCTCCCTGCTGAGCAGAGACCCGATGCGGGGCTCGATCCCAGGACCCTGGGATCATGACCTGAGCCGAAGGCAGAGGCTTTAACCCGCTGAGCCACCCAGGCGCCCCCAGCCTCATATAATTCTTAACAAGAAAATGAAAAGTTTGCTGGAAGGAACACTCAAGTAATTTCTTGCATTTAATTAATGGGGGTTGGATCACATGGTCACCTTTAAATTATTTTTAAAAAGCATGAGGAGACAAAGATTTATTTTCTTCTTTTGGATCTATAGAAGAGCAAGGCTGGGGAAAGAAAGGAGCTGTGAATACTCTTTTCGGCATTCACTTCACGTTGTTCACTGCACATCCTATGGAGTCATTGCATTTATTGTCATCCATGATTTACAGTTGAGATGAGGGTGGTTGGCAGGGTGAAGTAGTCCCCCCAGTGTCATATGGTCTGTAACTAATGGAGCTGGACTACAAACTGGGCATCTAAATTCAGAGTCACATTTTCAACTGCTATACAATGCAGCTTCCTGTTACCACCCTGGATCAGAAAGTCATAAATCTCCTTTTCTTTCTTTTTTTTTCTTTTTTAAGATTTTATTTATTTATTTGACAAAGAGACAGCTAGAAAAGGAACACAAGCAGGGAGAGAGGGAGAGGGAGAACAGGCTTCCTGCTGAGCAGGGAGCCCGATGCTGGGCTCCATCCCAGGACTCTGGGATCATGACCCGAGCCAAAGGCAGGCGCTTAATGACTGAGCTACCCAGGCACCCCAGGAAATCTCCTTTTCATAACTCTTTCCCCTCACATAATTATCAGAGCAGATATTAATAATTTTGGATCATCTGAAAGATGCCAAAAGTTTCTATAAAAGTTATCTTTATTAAATCAATTAAATAAAACAATTTTAAATTTTTTAAATTTGATTTAATTTGATTTTTTTTTTCAGTGTTCCAAAATTCATTGTTTATGCACCACACCCAGTGCTCCATGCAATACGTGCCCTGCTTAATACTCACTACCAGGCTCACCCAACCTCTCACCTCTTTCCCCTCCAAAACCCTCAGTTTGTTTCTCAGAGTCCATAGTCTCTCGTGGTTTGTCTCCCCCTCCTCCGATCTACCCCAGTTCACTTCTCTCCATCTCCTAGTGTCCGTGCTCCACAAGTAAGTGAAACCATATGATAATTGACTCTCTCTGCTTGACTTATTTCACTCAGCATGATCTCTTCCAGTCCCATCCAAAACAGAAAGGCTTATAAGAAACTTGTCTGTAGTCATACAAAAATAAGGGCAGGCTAGGATTTGGTTCCAATTCCACATAATTTCAAAGCCCTTTTTTTGTTTGTTTTCATTTTGTTTGTTTTTACTACATGAGAAGAGTTACAATTTTCCTAAATATAATGACTGTTCCAGATGCCACCCTTTTACATCCACTCTGAAAGGAAGATTTTAGAAGCAACTTATCATCTATTTATCTATTCATCACCTATCAATCATTCTATCTACTTATATATACATATTTAATATGGTGAAAAACACAGAGTATAAAACTTATCAGTTTGACCATTTTTTAAGTGTCCAGTTCAGGTGTTAATTATATTTATATTATTTTGCAACAGATCTCTAGAACTTTACAGCTTGCAAAATTGAAATTCTATGCCCATTAAACAACTTCCCACTTCCACCATCCTATGGCAACCACCATTCAATTTTTTGTTTCTGTGAATTTGACCACCTTAGATACCTCATATTAATGGAACTTGCAGTACTTATCTTCTGGTAGCCAGCTTATTTCACTTAACATATTGTCAATTTTCCTCCATGTTGTAGCATGCCACATAATTGATTTCTTTTTAAAAGCTGAATCAGGGGCACCTGGGTGGCTCCGTGGATTAAAGCCTCTGCCTTAGGCTCAGGTCATGATCCCAGGGTCCTGGGATCCAGCCCCTCATTGAGCTCTCTGCTCAGCGGGGAGCCTGCTTCCTCCTCTCTGCCTGCCTCTCTGCCCCTGCATTCTTATAGTTTATGCAGTTTATTTATTGTATTTACGTATCTTGTACTTTATGTAGTTTATTTACCCCTGCATTCTTGTAGTTTTATGTGAGAACAATTAACATGTGGCCTTTGACTCTCCAGTTACATAGACCCATACAAATAATCTTGTTTCTCCAGATTTTTAGACCCTTAATGAAATCTTCTGCTTTTAATCCCATTCTGGACATGCATGTCTTGCTGATTCTATCCTTCAATGTCAGTGACTCCAGATGAAATGCATTTATAATAATACTTTAGGCATTAGGCTGGGTATGTGGAGCTTAGATGTCTAGGGAGGCAGTTTTATAGTGTGATAGAGAGGACAGGATCTAGGTTGGGATGCCTGGGTTTAATCCCAGCTGTACCACTCATTTTCTCTGTGTCTTTGAGCAATTATCTCAACTACCCTGTGCCCCAGTTCCCATTTATGTGAATTGGGATAATAATACAAGCTAATTCTTGGGATATGTAAGGATTAGGCTAGTTACTATGAATAAAGCTACTAAGATAATATATAGTGAATATTATGTGCTGGCTGTATTACTTTTTTATTGTCATAGTATTTGTTATTGCCCACTCATTTTTCATTCTCAGAAGCCATTCTATTTTCCAAGCCCTCATAGAAGAACATGGTTGTTATTCCCACCGTAGTTATTCAATGTGCCACTTGCAATTTCCTATATTAATTATTTGTCAAAGGTGGTTAAATTAGAATTGAATTATGGTGTGTTCATGTTGAATCATAATTGTTCAGTTGTGGAGCCAGCCAATACTACTGATACATTTTTTTTTAAAGATTTTATTTATTTATTTGAGAGAGAGGCAGTGAGAGAGCATGAGAGAGGAGAAGGTCAGAGGGAGAAGCAGACTCCCCGTGGAGCTGGGAGCCTGATACGGGACTCGATCCCAGGTCTCCGAGATCATGACCTGAGCCGAAGGCAGTCGTCCCACCAACTGAGCCACCCACGCGTCCCCTACTGATACATTTTAAAGCTCAACCTTCCTTCATGATTGAATTTTGTAAATAATTCTGGGCACAAAGTAAAAGCGCAGTGTATATACTATTTTATTCTGCTTTATAACACTTATCAAACTCAGAAAGTATGTCATATTCATTGTAATCTTAGCAAGAAAGGAAAAGCTAGGATCAGATCTTGCCTTTCTTGGTCCAGCTTCTTTTCATTCATTCAAACTGTCAAGATAAAAAATTTGTACAGTGGAGACAAAGAAAAAGAACAACACTAATATTAACTGGAACTTTGGCAACAAATGTCAATTAAAAAAAAAATCTAGCAAAGTAGTCCTTGACTCTTAGAACAAATATATACTTAGAAATTTACTGCACTACTGTGCCAAGAATTTTACCTGCCAATAACAGAGAAGACGGAGCTGGAGAAATAGAGAACCTTCTTTGATGCATGAGTCAAGCTTGCCAAAGGCATCTTGGTCCAGTCATGGCTATTGACCCTGCAGTGGGAACCACAGAACTCAGAACTGCCTGGGGTGCTTCTAATTAATATTTTCCAGGTAGAGAGAAAATAAACATATGACCTTAAGGTGCATTAATTGTAAGCATTTCTGAATCTCCCAGTAGTGCTCCCAAATATTATTCTGAGTATGTTCCATTTCTCTTCCAAATCTCTGTAGCCGTCTGCTCTCTGCTCTGTGTCCCAGAAAACTAACTGTAAGGATTAGATCAAAGTCCCCCTTGACCTCTGGCTTTCCATAGGGTTTGCCAATGATGAGCAAAGGGAAGCAAAGGGAAAGAAGGGAAGAGATGTCAGTGGGATATTTATTCTACAGATTCCCTCCAGCAGAGTTGTCATGAGATGCCAGTGCCCTTCCACTAAAGGTCAGAGTGCCTGTCAAATGTCCTTTGGCCAACAGCTCTTTTTTTCTAGCTTTTTGCCTATTCCCTTCTCCTTGGTCCTCTAGCACCTGCTACTTCTTCTGTAATTAGTTTCAGGATTCTAGAAGATGCTTGGGGTTTTTTCTAACTCTTATCTATACTTTCATAAAGTGTTCTTCATTAAATCCTTCTCAAATCACACAATTCAAATATCCCATTATTCTCTTTCTGGGATCATGACTGAAAAACACATCAGAAACACTGAGGTGAAAATACATTTTCTTACAAAAAGGGGGCCAGAGTTAAGGAAGATGAGAGGGGTTATGCATGCTGTACAAATGGTTCAAATTCTTTTATAATATGCCTTAACATCAAGAGTTTATATTTTAAACAAGAATTTATAAGAAAAAGCTTTGACCTTAATGTAAGATGTTTACTAGGTCTCCCCCACTGTCTTATTCACTGATATCTTTATTTGTCAAGTGGAGTGCTTACTATCGGTCTCTCATTTCCCATAGATTTTGCTAATAGTCAGCGAAGATCATTAATATAAAAATACTTGTGTAGTAAAACAGTATATTAATATTAATTATTTATACGAATGCAAAACGAGGTTTTCAAAATTTTTATTATGAGTGTAATCTTTTAAAAAGACAAGTAAGAATGAAGAATTGAAATGTTTGCACAATAATTTGAAGGTTAGAAGCTAAAAATAGTTATGTCTAAATCTTAGTTTGAATATGAGAAAAATTAGTAGTATACTTGAATCAATTTTCAGAAATTTGATTTATGCTAAATGATGAGTATATCATGACTAAGTTACTTCTTATATAGTATTATCTTAAAGAAGTGTTCCTATTTTATTCAGAGTGTACAATTTTTAACAAACTACTTTTGGTGACTATTTGAAATGTAAATTTTAATAATTGAAGTGCACATCCTGAAATGCAGAGGGAAAATACATGAGTAATGTACACAGTAAATTAAATATTTATTCCAGTGAAATTATTCAGAAAGGGCTGCTTAGATTTTAATACTGTGAAAAATGTTAAAAGCAAGATTTTATTTTGACACAAACAATTTTAATGAAGAAACATACTTCATGTTTTCTCAAGAGGGAAAATATTAAAATTACTTTAATATTTACATTTATCATTTTCTTTTACTTAAAGCATCTTGTGTCAATTTTAGTGGCAACAGCAATCTTCTCTCTAGATTAATCTACTTTATCTACTTCAAATAACATTGAAATAATTTTGAGGGAGTGTGTATTTTCATTAATAAAACATATTAACCTATTAACAATTAACAATAATTTTTTTAACAATATTTTTTTTACAAATTCTACATAAGAGAACTAGCCTCAATTAATGTCTCTTTGAGAGGGGCTGAAACTATAAAGTACAGTGAAGAGTAATTTAGTGCATTATTTCACATAAAACTCTTTTTAACTAAGATCTTTTTCTTTTAAATTAAAATTTAAAAGGGGATGCTTGGGTGGCACAATCAGTTAAGTATCTGCCTTTGGCTCAGGTCATGATCCCAGGGTCCTGGGATCCAGACCCATGTCTGGCTCCCTGCTCTCTCCCTCCCCCAGCTTTTGCTTTCTCTCTCAAATAAATAAAATATTTTTAAAAATTAAAATTAAAAAAAAAGTAAAATAAAAAAATTAAAATAAAAAAAGTGAATTTTTAAAGATGTGGCACCTTTCTAAATGTCACAAGTAAAGTTATTCCATATATAAGTTGGCAAACTTTCTCTCCAAAGTGCCAGAGAAAAATATTTAACCTTTATGGGCCATTTGATTTTTGTTGCATCTACTTAACCATTCTATTGTAGTGCAAAAGAAACCACAGACAATACATATATAAATGTGACTGGCTGTGTCCAAATCACTAATGTTGTAGCCATAGTGTCCCAACTCCTTTTCTAGAAAGTCAGCAGTCTGTATTATATTTGATTGGATGGCAGGAGAATTTTCCAGAACACTTTTAGTACATATTTAAAACATTTCAACTAAAATGAAGTCCACATCTGAAATAAGCTGGTAGAGATCATGCTCTTACTAAGAGTATTTTTGTGTTTTAAACAGAACTGAGTAGGTTGTGTTTTAGGTCTAAATTTCTCTTTTGTGAAGGAAATCTGTTCTAGTGTTAGAATATGAACAATCATTTTGTCATTAGAGTAGTAATTGAAAGATAAGTGTCTCTAAATTTAACTTCAGGTTACAGTCATATGAGCTTAGAGAATGATTCTAATGTACTGAGCCTTGGTTTCCCCATCTGTTAACTAGAGCTCTTTGCTCTGAATACTGCATTGTTAATATAAAATGCTTAAAGTTCCAGACAATGGTAGGTGCTCAATAAACATTAAATATTCATCATCTTCGGTATTTTAGAGAAACATCATTGGACCTGAAGGAAAACTCATAAACTTTTTTTTAAGTCCTCTGCCATGGTGGCAGAAAACAGAACTGCAAGGGGGAAGTAGACAAGACTCTGTGGATTTTCTGGCTTTTAATTTTCTGTCACTATTTCCTCAGACGAAATAAGACCCTTTCGTGGCATGGAGTATTTGGAATGGCCTGGGTACTAATCCATTGAATAAATATTGCTCTCATTGACTCACTTGGGGAAGAGTATCTGGCAGTTCATAGTAGGATGAAGTCACAGGTTGTTAGAATAATCCAGAAATTCGTAGTCTTGGTAGTGAAAATCATGCATAAATATGAACTATCCTTACCTACCTTTTTACAGTTCAGTTCATTTTCAGATCTATCAAAGAGAAACCTTACATTTATTTTCTTCATTATAAAAATGTGAAACAACATTGATCAGAAACTAACTTCAATGCTAAAGTCATGATTATATGCTATGAAACAATAAAGGGACATATCTGTAGGAAAACTATTTAAAAAAAAAACACATTTAAGAGAATGTAACTCTTTTTTTCCACTACAAGTTATTGGCTTTATTTTGTACTTAGAATCATGAAAATACAGAATACTTTGAAAAGTCGAAATACCTTTGCCACATACTCACAAAATACTCCCCAAAATGATAAGGCAGAAGCAGACAACAGAAGTCATTACAATCACAAGCCATAAGACTTTATTATATGAAGTGACTGGATACACTTAATAGATGCAAATAGCTGTTATTACAGTGACTTATCAAGATCCAAACTGTTTCCATTTAGGTCGGCCTCGTCTTCAAATTCTGTTAAATTAGACCTTTGTGTTTAACTGCCTTACAGTTTTCATAGGCTTAATCTTATCCATTCACAGATTCAAACTATTCATGATCCAGGTACATTTTATGGTCCAAAAATAAAAATTTATTTATGTATTTTGAGACAAATATTTCAGAAATTGAGACTCTAAGTCAACTTCCTGGATTTTTCTGATCCTACAGCAGCCTAATTCTTTTGCCAGTTTTTCTCCCTCCTTTGTCCAAATACATTATTTTTTTTCTTTCTCAGTTAGAAAGAAAGAAAATTATTTGATGAGAAAGTCCTTTTAAGGAGAAACAGATTTTAATAATAATAATAAATAATGATAATAATCTGGAAAGACCTGATTTATGATTTGTATTTCTGAAATTATTCTTTTTTCTTCTATCACCACAGTTCTAAACTTCTTCCCCCTCACCTCCTATTTTATAGTTACTTCCCAACTGGCTTTGCTTTTTCTTACTCAAAACATCACACACAAATAACAGGAAAGTTCTGCAGTATTCATAATGGCTCTTTCCTACTTAAGTAGTTTCTGAACTCTCCATGAATTTAGAATATCACCCAGCCCCCTTTGGTTTGTATTCTTGCCTCTTTACCATAGGGCCTGACCTGTGTTTATTTGTCTCATCTTCAATTGCCTCTATATGCATCTTAACTTTCAATTAAAATGAAAATTTTATTTGTGCCTATGCTTCTGTTTCTTTATTCAAGCTGCTTATTCAACTGGAAGTGTGATCTCGAGTTAACCTCACCTGGTGACATATTGAATTCTCAGGCTTCCATCTGTAGAAACTTTCCCAGAGTTAGCCTCCCTCCCTCAGATTGTATAACTAATCCTCTCACTGTATGTTTCTTGAGAGTTCATCTTTATTCCCTGCTGTACTCTATCCATAGAAAGTGCTGCATAAATATTTTGTATTAGTTTCTATTTTTTTTTTCAAAATACAAAGACAAAAAAAAGCAGAACTGACATTATATTTACTAGAGCACTATGATCAATAGTGTTTGGAAACTCCATTTGGAATCTTTTTTTTTTTTCTTTTAAAGATTTATATATCCATTTTGAGAGAGAGAAAGAGAAGGAAGGGCAGAGAGGAAGAGAAGAAGACTCCACACCGAGCACTGAGTCCCACTCAGAGCGCGGATTTTTCCATCCCGAGATCACAATCTGAGCTGAAACTAAGAGTAGGATGCTTAACCCACTGTGCCACCCAGGCACCCCCATTTGGAGTGTTTTTGACAGTGCCTTGGTAATGGTTTCTGTGACTTTACAGTGGCTTGTCAAGGGCTCCATAACAATGAAAAACGACGACCGATAGAAACATAGGACCAAGGATGTCTGGTCTTCATGTGGCAAGACATTGAGAAGTAAATTTGATGATGTAAAGAAAAATACCTTGGTCAGAAATTACCTTCAAAAATGTTTTTGGTGGGACAAATGTTAACTCATTAGATATCCACTGAATCACTTCAATTCCAGTGGTAAGATTGATCAAGGAAATGACTGAAAATGTGGTATCTTGCTACAGGAAATTTTCCAAGTGCAAATGGGCCCTGGTATAGTAGTTTGATAATTTTATATATGTGCTTATTCATTTATTAGGTGCTTATTCAATTATTGGTTATTAATCTAAATTTTACTTGAGCAAATGATCCTATCTAAATCTCCTTTTATGTAATCAAAGTACAAGATGCATTTTGTTATGACATATTGACTTGGGGGGGGCACCTTAAGCATTAGCTTTCAGCTCAGGTCATGATCTGGTGTCCCAGGATCTACCTCTCCTCAGGGTCCCTGCTCAGTGGCTAGTCTGCTTCTCCCTCTCCCTCAGCCCCTCCCTCCGTTTGTGCTCTCTCTCTCACTTGCTCTCTCTCTCTCTCTCAAATGAATACATAAAATAGTTTAAAACAAAACAAAACATATTGACGTGGAATACAATTTCACGTTTTACATGTATGGGCCTTTTGATTAGAGAGTAGTATCAATCATTCTTTTTGATGCTAGATCATTGGCAAACATGCAATCCTCAATTAAGCAAAATTGTAGCATATTCTAAGACTATAAATTGATGTCAGATATGGGAACACTAAAGGAAAAAACAACCTGGTGAGTGTATAGTTACACGCATTTACTGTGTTTTAGCCTATAGTTGATCAGTTTTAGCAAGTCTTTAAAGAAAGCTATATCTTTAACTTAAATAAACTTTCAATAAATTGATTTCTATTTATGTTAAAACTTCATACTTAGTTAAATCTGCTGAGGAATTGGTTCTTTCTCTACCAAATTCTCAGGGAGGCTAAGTTCTTTTTTTTTTTCTTTTCTTTTCTTTCACTTGCTTTCTTTCTTTTTTGTCTGTCTGCCTTTCTTTTTTTTTTTCCCTCAGAAACTACTTGGCATTTTAGGAATTAATTTCAAGTGTGCCTAAGTTTTTCTATGCAATTCAAGAATAAATAAAATATCATCGTGCAATTGTAAACTCAAGAGAATAAAATTGTTCCAGTCACAATTTCCCTTCTCAAAACTTGTAGATCCTGGTCACATATATAAAGGGTTGATCTATATGAATTAACGTTTTCCCAGATGATTCTAAATCCTTCTGCTCCATTTATCTTTCCTATTCTTTATATCCACTTCTTTGATCTTTTAGTGTTGAAACTACTTAAAGTAGCTAAGAAGCACAAATTCCAGTGAGTCCAATAAATTCAGATAAAACTCTGAAAGGAGGATTTTTTAGAAAGTTGTTTCTTAACATGGTAAAACTTCTTAAAAGAAGAGAGGGACAGGAATTAGACTGCTTCCCTTTGAAAATAAGTTCGATTTGATTTCTTATAAACAGAGTCTATCTGTATCATCACCTTTTTATTCTCATTTTTAGAAATACTAAGATTTGTATCCCTCTCTTTCTGATCTACATATTTAAATAAAGCTGCTTAAAATTTCACTTGCTTTGTAAACAAAGTGCTTGTTTTGATGATCTATACAATAAATGTATGTAGTAAAGCATCTTTCATATTTTTATTAATTTTATTTCCACTTGTTAATATTGCCAACATTTAAAGCCAAGTTAATGGAACACCAACGAGAAAAATCAAAGCTATTTATATTAAGCATTTTAAGGTATTTTAAAATATGGTCATGCTCAGTTGAAGAATCCCAGAATTTAAATTTCCTGCATGAAAATGAACATGTTATAGCTTAGAACATGGAAATAGCCATAATACGTTTTAGTGAAGTGTTTTATTCTTCATGGATACTTCATTTGCCATTTATCCATAAAGGAGTCTTCACATTATGAATATCCATCAATACTCAGTTATAAAAATGAATGCATGAATAATTTCTAAGTGAATATATACATGGCCAAAGTTTGATTTGGCGCTCCATTCAAAAAAAGTAGTGTCGGTGGATATTGGGGCATTATTACTCAATTCATGCTTACACTTTTTTCAGAAGTTTATAATCAAAGTAAAAAAAATCTGACATAGCTGAGGAATGCACAATGAAATTATTTAGATTTTTTAAAAACCCTATATATACTATAAAGATAAGCATAACCATGCCAGAGCCTCATTCATGTATTCACTAATCATGTGGGGGATTACTGCATTAAAAACTAGTATCAAATGCACAGGTGCTAGCTCATAAGCTAGCTCACATACCATAAGATAAGTTTGAACACAAAACTCCTTATCCTCATATTTGCTCTTGGCAATGGAAACAATGTTTAAAGGTTATCTCCGTGATTTCCCAAAAAATTAGGTGGTGATGAATGAATGTGGAGTTCTTATAAACAACGGATATGCTTAACTATTTACAGGAATATAGTGATTAAAGTCTAAATTTAACTCTCCTCTTAACGAGGGAAGCATTTGGGAAACTACCAACCAACAGGCTTTACACAATAGTGTGGCTTTCTCAGCTCCTGTCTCTAAGAATGTAGAAAGCTGCAGCACTCATGTTCCTTAGAGGGGCCTCTAACAGAACTCCACTTTTAATGTGATCTTTGAGCCTGCTTTCCTTTTTTTTTTTTTTAAGAGAACATCATAACAATTTACAACATAGATATAAAACGGACAATGTAGGAGCTGGTAAAGACAACATGTGACACACACCTAAAACTATATTTCTAGGATGATTTAGTCTGGCAATTATTAATAGTACATATTTAAGACCATATCCTCAATATGCACTGTTACTCAATTTGCTATATAATAATTCTTTTCCCACAATGAGTGAATACAAGCTCTGTTCTTAATTTTTTTTTTTTCCAATTTAGGGAACATAACACGTTTGTAGAGCAAAAAAAAAAAAAAATCAATTCTTTCTGTATTTAATTTCAGTGTTGGTAGGTCTAAACATTTCAGTGTTAACTTCTTCATACTTCATAAATACTGTGAGTCAGAGAATAAAATGGTTAAATGTAACTTCTTTTTAATCTATATTTAAAATATAAATTACTTTGGTGGTTTTCATCCTAGTTTGTAAATCACCAAAACTGAAGTAACTACAATACTATTTAATATAGTGTCAGGAAATGGATTTGATTAAAATACAGTAAAAATTGGCCTTTTAACAAGTTAATAATTGGTCTTTTATTCTAATTTAATTTGTTCTTGGGAGTAAAACATCTGGATATAAATGCCAGGAAATCTTGGCTTTATGGTTTTAATTAGCTCTATTCCAAACAGGGCATACAAATAAAAACTAAGAAAAAAAATCAAAATAACAACATTTTCTAAGCAAAAAATTACTACTTAACATTAAGCACAAGGTTAAGTTCCCATTACAAACAATGATAGATTATATTTAAATAAAATATTATTAAAGTTATTAAAGTATTCCATCTTTAAAATATGAATCACGGAACTTATGAATTCAAAATCCTAATGGGATTCAAGTAAAATAAATAAGATTAAAGTAAAAATATATAATAGTATTTTACTATACTTAATTCTTCAACTAATCTCTTTTACATATATTTAAGTAAATTAAAATGAAAGCTGCTACTTTACTTATGAATCGGTAGAATAGTTACAATGCTTTTACCTTTTAACCATTGGTTTCTCTGCATTTTAAATTTAAACTTCATATTACTGAAATGCAATAGATTATATTGGATTTAGTTAAACTTCTTACGATTTTTGCCTGGTAAACAGAACTTATAAGTAAAGATAGCCAACCCAATAAACCAGATTGAACAGGGCAAAAGCTGTTGGGAAAAATATTCGAGAATAGGAGTCAATTTTAGCAATGCGTATGTGTATCCTTCCTTCCCTCCATGACCCTGTTCTGCAGTCTTCAAAGCAACAGAAGAAGCTGGCACAATCTTTGCCCTCCAAACACTGATACCCATAATCCTCTTCTCCATGGGGCAGAGAAATGTTATTCATTGGAATCAGAGTGGATCCAGGATGGAGTCCAGGGGATATCTGAGTAAAATAATAAATGAGTTTTTGAGAAAATAATATAATAAAGAAAGATCAATTTGTCTCCTCAAGGAAAACCCTAAAAGACATATAAAAATAATCTTAGTTTACAGAAATCAAAGAGGTATTCAATCCTAATGTGTTTTTAGATTATAATTTACTTTGTAAGACATAACTAACATTACAAAGACCATGCAGAAAAAAACCCTCATATATGCAATATATTTTATAGCTTTAGAAAATCGACCTACCAAAATATTGTTAATCATGAATCTAATTCTAAAACAAAAATAAACTATATTTCTCTATTTGACACTGAAACATTCACAATGCTATAAGTATCTGTTTGCCATTATTATATTATGTAATTTATTTATTTTAGTGATAATGAGAACAAATAGCAAAGATGACATTTTCATAATGCAGAAAAACTCTGAGGAGCTTTTGAATAAAAAACACATGGGTTGGGTTTATAACAGTGGATAAGGCATCATATTTTGGAGACAGAATATGCAGGAGTTAAAAACTCAGGTTTGAGAACAACTGTGTCCAAAATTTGACTTTTTCTACCAATATAGCTATACTCACAGCTGGAATTATATTAACACCTAATATTTGTGATGGCTGTGATGAGTAAATTTCAGAGCTTATTTAAATGATAACTGCTCCATCTTGCCCAGTTATAATAGTTATTTTTATCAGGATTATTTGAGACACATATCAAATTAACTTTTTATGATACCAGGTTCTGAATAATACTTTTATAATAAAAATATTTTTTAAAAAAATATTTAGAAATCAAGCAAGTCTAGGATACCATGAAACGCTAAAGTAATCACTTTGAAGTCGGACAGGCTTGGACAGAAATCCCAGCTCTGGTCAGGAAAGCTACGTTGCTCTGAACAGAAAATGTTAGTGCTCTTCTTTTTATCCCTGTGTCTTCTCCTTTACAAAAGTCACAATAATAATACATAGATCCATTAGATAATAAAATGAGATGATGTACATAAAGCAGAAAGCAAAACGTTTTAAACATAGCAAGTATTCATCATAGGTAATCTTTTTGTTATTTTCATTGTCATTGACAGTGTTGATGCCTGAAGAAGAAATACAACCATTTGGTATAAAATACATGCTTAAACAAGGAACAATAATAACAACAATCTGGACCTCATAAAAAATGCTATTGGAGGAAAAAAAAACCCATTAATGAACTCTTGAAAAAATGACAATTAAAACATTATTGAAAACTGCAGCTTTAGTAACACTTCCTTCAGAATTCCTGCATATTTTGGGGGTTGTTTTAAAATGTGAATCTTAAAATGTGGTCCATATATACAATGGAGTATTATGCCTCCATCAGAAAGGATGAATACCCAACTTTTTTGTCAACATGGACAGGACTGGAAGAGATTATGCTGAGTGAAATAAGTCAAGCAGAGACAATTACCATATGGTTTCACTTATTTGTGGAGCATAAGGAATAACACGGAGGACATTGGGAGATGGAGAGGAGAAGTGAGATGGGGGAAATCGGAGGGGGAGACAACCCATGAAAGACCGTGGACTCTGAGAAACAAACTGAGGGTAGGGGTTGTATTAGCCTGGTGGTGGGTATTATGGAGGGCAAGTATTGCAGAGATCACTGGGTGTGCTGCATAAACAATGAATTTTGGAACACTGAAAAAATAAAATTAAAATGTACAAAAAATGTGAACATTACAACTTGTTATAATTGGTGGCTTTATTATCTAATCACTAAATATAATGCTGAGATTATTAAAATTATTTTAACCTGATCTTAAATTCTTCCTAATGAAAATATTTGCAACATTTTTTTATCCTGCATTTTGAAATAAAGAAATTTCAAAGCCATGAAAATTAAACATTGTATGGAAAAGTTTTTAAAAATTAAACACAAAAAATAATTTAAAAAATTTTGGATCTATATTCAAATCCATTTTGTTTCAAATCCAAACCACTAAATAGTAAAATTCAGTCGATGTCAAAGTAGCCATATTTAGTGATATTTTAAAAGATAAATGCATCACACAAGTCATAATAATAGAAACAAAATGTGCAGCCTGAAGATAAGGAATATATCCTAAACATAAATAAATTCAAAATCACACATAATGAATTGCAGAAGCAATATATTATTAAATGTTAATGACATATGTTTTGAGTTTGACACTTGGGGATACTTGACTAGACTCCGAAATTTTAGTGGAACACTAAAATCATGTACAAAATGAGGCAAATTGGTATTCATTTCCTTGTCACTTAATACTTAAATAGCATATGTTCAAATGCTAATCCGAGTGAAAATTGATTAAAATACAAGTTTGTTAGTTGGCAATTTCAAGGTTATATGGCACAAAATGTATTCCATATATCACTTAGCACTGCCATAAATAGGAAGATGGTGTGTTTGTTGGAAGATATCAATTGTGCATGAGGAAAATGATTAAACATTAGAGTGTCCAAAAGTGGAGAAAAACTGCAAGTGGTTCATTTTAAAACTGGACTAATCTCTGTTGGTCAAAATCAAAGAGAGCTTCTACTACAGTGACACTTCCAATTGATAATTTTCCAGTTTCCTGCTTTCCCTTCAAAACACCAGAAGTTCATAAAGTGAAAGAAGCTACACTTTAATGAATGGTGGATGTGAATAGAAGTATGACTTCATAGGTGCTGAGAAAAATATCCTGAGCTGACACAGTAGCAATAAAATAAAATATTTTGACACACAGATTATGATCTGGCAAACACTAAGGACAGAGTAATCAGAAGAATATACATATTCCAAACCTTATTTATCCGAAGTGCAACTGTTTCATTTCTCAAGTAAAATTCCTGTTGCCCCCCAGAATAGCAAGCATTGAAAAAATAAGAAATAAATCAATTTAAGTAATATAAAAAGAAACTAAATAACCGAGTAGGATTTTCTTTTACCTTAAATAATATAGTTTTGAGACTATACCATTTTGTTGTTCTTTGAAAAAGTCACTAGGAATATAACTGAATTTAACATTTTGAGAAACTGATCCCATTCTCATTATTAAAGATATATTTGTCTGGCTATATATTATATACTACATTATTTATATATTAAAGGTTTATTTATTTATTATTTGAAGGGGCGCCAGGGCCAGAGGGACACAGAAAAAGAGCATCTCAAGCAGATTCCCTGCACAGCACAGAGCCCAACATGGGGCTCAGCCTCTAAAACTATGACCTGAGCAGAAATTGGGCAGAAACCTACTAAGCCACCCAGGTGCCCCTCACCTATATTTTTTAAAGATTTATTTATTTATTATTTGAAAGTGAGAGTAAATACTACATTATTTATATATTAGTAATATTTAAATATACAAAATATATTTCAAGCACCAAGATACACTGTCAAAGAAATATTAAGTAGTAAAGAAAATATTTATGTTAAGTAGTAAAAAAATAATTATGTATGTATATTTGTGTATGTGTTTGTATATTATAATTATTTGTATCATATACTAATATCATCAATGTTATCAAATATTAGTAACATGAATATCAAACATTATTAGGTCATGTTACCAATATTATGAAATACTGACTAATATTACTGTTATTAATTTCCCATTTAAAACTTTGCATGGGAGAATGCAAGCCTGAGCACAGGTTTTCTCCACTCCACTTTTATAAAATTCCATTGAAATATCAGTTGGGATTCAAAAACTACAAAATCCACATAAGTGTTAAAAACAGACAGGAAGTGGATTTTGAGCAGCCAATCAGCATGTCAGAATTTGTACTGTTTTTGAAAGACAAAGAACAGGTGAAAATAGGCCAACATTTCAGGAAGCCACATTTCAGAAGAGGCTCAGAAAATTGAAACTTTTTTTTTGTCTTTTTAATCTCCATTTATTTTTAATAAATTTTAATTTTAATCTTCAATAATAAATTAAATAAGTTAAATAAATAATAAATTAAATAAAATTTAATTTTAATTTTTAATTTTTAAAATTTAATTTAAATTTTAATTTTTAATAAATTTTAATTTTTTCAGTGTTCCAAAATGCATTGTTTATGCACCACACCCAGTGCTCTATGCAATATGTGCCCTCCTTACTACCCACCACCAGGCTTACCCAACCCCTCAACCCCCTCCCCTCCAAAACCCTCAGTTTGTTTCTCAGAGAAAATGGAAACTTGAATATGGGAGCTATTGTTCCCACTCAAGACACTTCAGAAACACTGTAATGCAGGATGGGGATGATAAACAGGATGGAAAACATGACATTAGTTAAACATCTAATATCCAGAAGAGCTACCGCTGTTTGAACCACTGCTCATCTGTGCATATAAAGAAGAAGCGATGCTGACAGGTCAGAGTCTGCTTATGTTTAGAACTCTGTAACTTCTAAAAATAAATAAACAGATAAATTCATGCCTCTCCAGGGAGGATTAGGGCTTATGAAGCTGATATTGGAAAGTTTTAGTGATATCCTCATCATCACTTAGAATGTATGTGTGTATGTCTGGAAGCAGTAAGATGTCACGCTTCCTATCCACACACACGAGAATGAAATGTAACAGTTGCACACTCAACAGTTACAGGCCAAGCTTGCAGGGCCTACTGGTGAAAAATCACAGAGAATAAAGAAAAACATGAAGACAAACAGTGAAGTGAAAAAATATATATATATAATAGGTTTTTTTTTTTTCCCAAAGGTTTATTTCTTTGATAGAGGAGACAAAGAACATGCACATACAAGCAGGGGGAGCAGCAGGAAGAGGGAGAGGGAGAAGCAGGCTCCTGCTGAAATGAGAGCCTGACATAGACCTCTATCCCAGGATCCTGGGATCATGACCTGAGCCAAAGACAGACCCTTAACCGACTGAACCACCCAGGCATCCCTAAAAAGTTTCTTTTATAATTTATATTCACTGTAGAAAATATTTTGCTTCTGAAAAAGTATGAAACCAGTCATCTAATTGAACTAATTCCCCTATAGTATCTTTGTTTACTTCTGATTTTTAATTTGTATTGTACTTTATGTATAGTATATTTCCATAACTAGATTTAAAGATTAATGAAAGCAAAACAAACAAACACATACTATTTTGTGTGTGTGTGTGTGTGTGTGTGTGTGTGTGTGTGTTTTTCCTTTCCAAAGTGCCTTGTCCATGGTTGGTGAAATAAATTTCCATCATTGTACATTTTAACTAAATTGAGAGAATATAATAAGTCAGTCTGTCCTCAAATGGGTTAAAACAGGACCCTGATATAGGTATGTATAACATGGTTTTCTGAGATTCCTAATCATCTACGGGAGGAATATTCTAGTCTCAACATGACTGCTCTTTAGTTAATAATGAGTGGCTTACCACAATTACATTTCTATGACCTTTATCTGTTTCATAGTCTTGATTTCATCCTTTAACTTTCTTAACTGCTTAGATTTTAAAAAAAAGGTATTGACATAAACACAATTGAATCATATTCTTAACAAGTATAAATAAAAACACAGTAAGTATTAGATGGAGTGGAAATATGGATCAAATGAAAACTTCATTGATATTCACAATAAAAAATAAAGAGAAAGATATGGAAAGAAGGATCAAAGGAAGGAAGGAACAAAGGAAGGAAGGTGGGAGGTAAGGGGGGAGACAGAGTGAGGCAAAGAGGAAGTGAAAGGGTCTAATATATCACATGTACAGTAAGGTAAAAAAGCATTTTTATTAACTTGTGTTTTTAAAAGGATTCATGGAAGCTCAAAACAGCCAAATATTATGTCTTTTTAAAATAAATTGGAATATTCTGGGATCCTCAGTTAAGCCGTCAGACCTCAAGAAGTTGATTTGGTTTTGCTTAATAAGACATGTTGAACTTCCAATGACTGTAGTCAAGGTCTTTTTTTCTGACTTACTGCCATAAGCCATCTAGAGAACAAAAGGAGGAAATGCTAGATTTTAAAGTATTCAGAATTTTGAGCTTAAGAAAGTGTGGGGTGCCTGGGTGGCTCAGTGGGTTAAGCCTCTGCCTTTGGCTCAGGTCATGATCTCAGGGTCCTGGGATCGAGTCCCACATCTGGCTCTCTGCTCAGCAGGGAGCCTGCTTCCCCCCCCCCCCCCCCCGCCTGCCTCTCTGCCTATTTGTGATCTCTGTCAAATAAATAAATAAAAATCTTAAAAAAAAAAAAAAGAAAGAAAGTGTGGATATGGAAGGAGGAAAGAGAGGAGGTGAAAAAGAAGAAGGAGGAGGAGGGAACGGGGAAGGGTTAGGGAAGAAACAAGAGGAAGAGGAAGAAGAAGAAAAACAGAAAGAAGAAGAACAACAACAAAGAAACATTTGAAAGGGAGATGAACCATGAGGAACTCTGGACTCTGAGCAGCAGAGGATTTTTTGGTGGGTAGGGGAAGGGTTGGCCCTGTGGTGGGTATTAAGGAGGGCACGTATTGCCTGGAGCACACAAACAATGAATCATGGAACACTACATCAAAAACTAATGATGTACCACTGTATGGTGACTATCACTATGATGATATAACAAAAATAAAAATAAAAGGAAAAAAAAGAAAGAAAGGGTGCTAAAACAAGATCCTGCAAGACTTGTGTGTTTGATTGTCCTGGCTGGCAGAAGAAAATGCAGACTCTATCACCCATTAACTAGAACACTTGGGACAACAAGCAGAGCTGTTTATTCTTCATAAAAGTGCATTCTGATTTACGTGATTAACAAGACCAGATGGCTGAACGCTGAACCAAGCAGGGAGTCAGATTTGATTACTGATTTCAGTTTTTCAATCAAAGTGTCATTTAGTATTTAAAGAACTCATAAATCACATAACTGAACAGAAAGGAAAGACTATAGAATTTTATTTTGGCTCTAAAGAAAATATTTTTTTGTAGCCAGGTAGTCAGTTATACGTACCAATTTAACTTTGGATGTTTGAAATGTAATTTTTCAAAGCTCATATTTATTTTTTATTCCATTTTTTTAATCTTTACTGCTTGCTTCCTGGCCTTGATGCTAAATTTTAAATACTTAATATAACTTTTTTTTTCTTAAATAACTATTCTAGAACGTTGTTTAGGACATGGGTGTCCTTAATAAATATTTGGTGAATAAAATATTAAAAAAATCATAATTTTAAGTTTTGCACTGCAATGTTTGAGGTTTCTGAGTAAATGTGACAGTCAAACTGATTAGCTATAGTCCCAGAGTAGACACTTGGTTGAGTGTCTTTGATAATATAATAATAGTATGTACATTATATATTCCTAGAATGAAATCAGAGAATTTATGTGAGATTGTAGATTTCCTGATTTTATTCACAATTTCTAGAAGTAAAATTTTCAAAGTAGTGGTTGAGCATAGCTATGGGTGAGTAAATAATGAAATGAAAAATTCAGAGAGGGTACTTTGCTTTGATTAAAGGAAAATAGTAGAAAATCTGCATTTTTCTTTACTTAAAAATGTAGCAAATGGATATTCAAATTGACATCATTGCCCTCAGATGATTTGTCCCTTCAGGGGCTACAATATGTCCCACGGATAAGCTAAAATAGGATAAACTGAAAAAGTCACAGGCTAATTCTGCAAAGTAAGCTATCAAATGTGTACTTCCAGCAATGTGCCCTGCTCTCTTGGAATACTCTGGGAAACCTAAAGCTAATGCACATAGGATTTGGTCCTTGGAATATAACATGGAAAGTAAAATATAATTTAAAAATATGTCAAAGTTTTATAAAGAAATTAATGAAAAATGGGAGGAGGGATGAAAAGCATTGCATCCTAGAACTTACTAAATTAGGAGATAATACGGAAAATTCCATGCTTTATTATATACGCTATATGGTAGGCTTACAAGCTTGCCACTCAACCATAGCTATTGTATATAGTTTTCATTTATTTAGGTATTTGGGAACAAATATGCTTTGAAAACATTTGCTGGAATCAGCAATAAAGTGCCATTTTGGTCAATATTAGAAAAACAGATGTTTGCTTTTCTGAGTCTTATGAGACCAGGAATATAAAGGAAGGATTACAAACTTCAGTTCAAGGCGCCAGAAAAGGCCTGGCTATGAGTCTTGGATTTTTCACTTCCTCAGACTGTCCTTGTGCAAATTACTGAACTTGTACTCATAAGAACATAAATGAAATCATGCACATAAAACACCTGGTATACTCAGGAACTGTTGGATATTATTTTAAGGTTGCTGTAATTGCTATTAAATAAGAATTTATAGTTGATCATCCAACACTTAAGTATCTTAGAATTAATAGAACCAATTCTAATATATCAATTTGATGTTATACATGTTGAAGTAGATACATGATAGGGAAGGGGGAGTAAGGGCACAGAAATATACACAAACCAAAATCACTTCTTAGCTATGACTTTCAAACACAGCTGAATACTAACATTAAGGAGGGTTCTTTATCTCTAAAAATGAAGAATTTTTTGGGCCCACCTGTCATTAGTACCCAAATCCTAAGAAACAAAATAGAATCAAAGAGAGATCTCAAATAATTTTTTAGGTACAAAGAATCTACGATTGAGGAAAAAAAATCACAGCGTTAAGAAGCCACTCTTTGAAAGGGGACCCAAGAGTCTTTTCTAAGGGGAAGTATTAATATACACTTTTCCTGGTGGGCAATGACAGAATAGTCACTAAAATCTTATGCTGAGTGAAATAAGTCAAGCAGAGAAAGTCAATTATCATATGGTTTCACTTATTTGTGGAGCATAAGTAATAACAGGGAAGACATTAGGAAGAGGAAGAGAAAAATGAAGGGGAAAAATTGGAGGGGGAGATGAACCATGAGAGACTGTGGATTTCAAAAACAAACTGAGGGTTTCAGAGGGGATGGGGTTGGGGAAAGGTTTGGCCTGGTGAGGGCATGTATTGCATGGAGCATTGGGTGTTATATGCAAACAATGAATCTCAGAACGCTATATCAAATCTAATGATGTACTGTATGGTGACTAACATAACATAATAAAAAAGGAAGGAAAGAAGGAAGGAAGGAAGGAAGGAAAGAAGGAAGGAAGGAAGGAAGGAAAAAAAAGAAAGAAACCTCCAGTTTCATCTTAATGGGGTTTGGCTTTTGTTAGAGTATCTCAAGAACCCCTATTAGTCTAAGCGAGTATAACATGAGTACTCAAAACAGTATTTCGAATAGTAAGTTGCTGTTTATAAAAATAGAGATTTTTAACATACCGAGCTTTTATTCTTTAGCTTTTTGTCTCTAGTAGTCTTTACTTTTTTGTTGCTAGTAAAATAATGCAAAGTGCCATATTCCATCAAGGCTGCAAAAACAAAAATGAAACAAACAGAAACAAAGAGATCCATCGCAGTCACATAAGAAACCTTAGGTAAGGACTTCCTGGCGATTGTGCTCAGAGTTGTCATAGTCAGAACTGTAGTGATACCTGTGGAGGGAGGGGGAAAATACAAAATAAAAAATAAAAACCCATTTTTTTCTTCCAATTGATTTGGCAATATTGGGAGTAGAAAGAAACAATGGAAACAAAAGGATATGATTACCTGTGATTTACAGAAAAAATGATTGGTAACCATAGCTACCTTACTTTCGATGTGATCTTTGTGTCTGCAATGAGTTTTAATCATCTAAATTTGTGGACAAAAGTTGCTGACTCTGCACACTCATTTTTCCATTCTTTATAGCAAGAGACTGTCCAATTTTTAGCTGGCATGAGAATGAATGGAAGAACTTCTTTGCCACCTTTGCTCAGCTATGTGTGGACACAGGCTGAGATCTAGCCAAGGAGAATTAAGTCAAGAGTGTAAACAGCGTCCAACAGTTGGCATTAAAAATGCAAAAAGGGCGTCAAAAGTTTCAAATTTCCAATTGTAAACTAGCTAAGTCATGGGGAGGTAATGCAAAAAGCATGTTGATTATAGTTAATAATGTTGTGTTGTATGTTTACAAGTTGTTGAGAGTAGATCTCCAAAGTTCTCATCACAAGAAAATAAATTTTGTGACTATGTATGTTAACTAGGCTTATGGTGCTGGTCATTTTGCAATATATACAAATATTGAAACATTAGGTTGTACTCCTAGAACTAATATAATGTCAGTTGTAATTCAATAAAAATTTAAAAAAGATGGCATTAAAGAGACAGAAGCCTGTCTTTCCTTCTTCCTCATAGCTTTCTCCATGGAATGCAATGGCCAGAGCACCAACAGTCATCTTAGAACATTTTATAATCATAAGAATTAAAATCATCCACAACACCAGCAGAAAACTAGAGGGAATATGAGCCCCTCACACTGAAATCACCTTTTGACTACATACCTCTGGGCTTCTCACATGAAAAACAAATACTCTTCTACCTAATAAGCTACAATGATTTGAGGTTTTCTACCACACATAGTTAAAATTAATTTAAACTAGTACAGTGTTTCTATATGCAATAACTTGAATTAGCACTATTGTTTTTAAATCTCAAAGTTTAAATGAAAAATACTGGCTAGCTTATGTCAATGGCTAAAAAAAAAGCACAGGGAAAATCTCTATATTTTAAAGAATCCAGCATATGAAATTGGGTATCTCCCTGGGCCTCAGCCCTGTGTATGTATCTCTGTGTATGTCCATGTTTCTCTTTAGTGGTGGCTTTCTTATGGTTCTTACAACTGCTAATCTTGATATCCCTAACTCACAGCTACAGGACATATGTCTCCTTACCTAAACTGATATAATTCTCATTCTATGTCCACCAAATATAGCTCCATGAATGGAACTATGTACTCTCCAAAAAGTACTTAATGTAATGAGAAACTCTTCCTAATTTGGCCAATTATACCGTGGCTACATCAATGATGAAAAAAAAAATGAAAGGATCTCTTTAATATAGGGAAGGCAATACTACCTTTATCCTCATGCCTCCTTTGAAACATGCCCTAATAATTCCTCTTACGCACCTGTCTTTTTACTTCTATCATCACGTAGGATTGAAAAAAAAAGTGAAGACAGGGTTATGATGTATTGGGAGTCACAGTAACAAATTTAGGTTCAAATTCTGACTCTTCTATCTATTAACTCTATGATGTTAAGGAAGTTTCTTAACTCCTCTGTGCCTTTCATCTAAAAAATTGACACAGCAATATCTTGCTTAGTTCTTATAATACATTTATACATAAGATATTTATTTTATTTATTAGATCTTAAGGTGGATACTTAGAATATTAATTTTATATCTTCCTTTCTAATATTAGCATTTTAAAGCTGTAATTTCCCCTCTAAGCAATGTTTTAGTTGCATCTCACAAATATGTATATGTTAAATTCTAATTAATTAAAATTTAAGAATATTTTCTAATTTCCAGTTTGACCCAAAGGTTATCTAAAGGGTCATTTTAAAATTTCCAACTAGATAAGGTCATTATTATCTATATTATTTATATTAATTATTTTTTAAATTTTTTAGAAAGGGGATAGAGAGAAAGAGAGAGACAGAGACATAGGAAATGTCCCAAGCAGGCTCCATACCCCCACCAGGAAGCCTGACTTGGGGCATGGGTGCCACAATCCTGAGATTGTGACGTAAGCCAAAATCAAGAGTTGAACACTCAACGGTTTGAACTACCCAGGTGCTCCTATTTATATTAATTCTTAATTTACTTCCATTTTGGTCAGAAAATATACTCTGGAAAATTTTGGTCTTTTAAATTTTATTGAGATCTGGGTTAATGCTCCACATGAACTTGAAAATATGGTATATTCTTTAGTTAGATGTAGTCTTCTATAAATATCAATCAGGTCAAGTAGTTGATAATTTCATTCAGATTTTCTACATTTTCATTGATTTTCTTCCATGTACTTTCTCTATCAGTGATGAAAAAGGATGTTAAAATATCCAAATATGATTACAGATTTCTTTTTTCCCTGTTATCTCTGACAATTTTTGATTCAATTATTTTTAAACCAAAACTATAAAGGCTAGGCATATAACATATGGTAACATATACATAACAAGTCTTTCTTCTTCCTCACCTAATGCATTTTTTTTTCTGGTAACTTACTAAATCATAACATTGTCACAGTCAGACAAAAGTAGATTTCCAAATGTGTTCCTGGCTTCCATACTTATGTCCCAATTTACTAAAAAAAAACCCTTAAAGATAATGTCTTTTGATTTCAATATCAATGACTGCATTAAATTTCACTTTTTAAAAATACTATTACATTAGTATTCATAAAACAATGAAAACTAGAGCAGAATTTAACTTTCGGACATTTATTTAATTTAGTAATTATTATAACAGTGTTAGCTTAAAAATTGGTGGATTTCCTCTTAAAATATCTTTGAATCCATGATAATAAGAAAATCTTTCTGTTATTAAGCAGATTCATATATATTTCCTGCTCAAAATCCTACATGTCATATTGAGAATAAAATCCAAAGTCCATAAAGTAACCTATTAAACCTACATGATCTAACAGGCATATCTCCAATTTCATTTTTCTCTTCTTTCAAGTCAGTTCTAGCCATAGTTGTCTTATTTCTGACCTTCAAGAATGATGGCAGGGAAGATCCCATTTTAGGACCTGGTGGTTCTCCCTATCTGACCTATCTTTCTACCACATATCCACCAAGCTCGCTCCCATGCTTCACTGGGTCTCTGCTACCTCCTCAAAGAGGTGTAGCCTGACTCCACAGGATAAAATAGCAAACATCATATACACACACATCTCCTGCCATTCTCTTGCCATTTATTTTGCTTTCTTTTCATAGCCTTTATTACTCACTGATGTTATATGCTCTTTATATTTGTACATTACCTGCACACCCCACTAAAACATAAATGCCATGAACATGGGGATTTTATAGCTACTGCTCACTGTTAACACTGAAGCACTTAGAATACTGCTTGCTTCATAAAAAAAACAAAACAAAACAAAAAAAAAAAAACAAAAAAAAAAACAACACCCCCCCAAAAAAAAACAAAAAAAAAAACATGTGGTGGGTGCCTGGGTGGCTCAGTGGGTTAAAGCCTCTGCCTTCAGCTCAGGTCATGATCCCAGGGTCCTGGGATCAAGCCCCGCATCAGGCTCTCTGCTCAGCGGGGAGCCTGCTTCCTCCTCTCTCTGTCTCTGCCTGCCTCTCTGCCCACTTGTGATCTGTCAAATAAATAAATAAAATCATTTAAAAAAAAACAACATTTGGTAAATGTTTGCTAAAACACAATGTGGACTAAATAAGCTCAGGAAATTGTACTTCCATGACATATATATGCATGTTTGTATTTGTGTGCATATACTTGCTTAAAAAATTTTTGAGCTCCAGATACATAGGGTCCAAAACTGTAAGAGATATTCTTCAAGTTAGATCTGGCTATGACTTATCTAAATGTTGATATGCTAATATTAAAAAATATGAATTCATATAACAATACAATTCCACAACTGGCTATTCCCTTTGAAGATATGATGGCATGGTTTCTGGCTTCATACAAATATCATGATGGAAATAATCTATTCAAATTTTCTTTGGGAAAAATATGACAATAATGTTTAAAAACAAAAATATAATATTTAAGTCATACTCAGAGTATCATACAAAGAATCTGAAATAATTTATTTACATTGGAACATAAAATCATTTGAAATAATAATAGTTTAAATAAAAAACAAAACTCAGGTATTGAATACATTTTATTCACTGGCTGTAAGTACACTTCTCTTTAGACCCCCCAAGGGACTGCATTTTTCAAACATAGAGCTGGGTGCCTCAGGCTTTATCTTGCCACTTCTATATGATTTGCATTTTACTGTATTTATTAAATGGAGTTATTCACCAGCTCATAAAAACCACACGAAAACCTCATTATTGTTGAAAACAGACTGTCCCACTTTACATTTTTTAAGATACAATTATCAGTAGTGTGATTCATGTCTTGCACTGATCTTGGGAATGAAATTGATCAATAAGTTATCTTTGTATATCAATACATAAATGGAAGTTATTTTCTTTTAAACAAATGTACAGTAATTAGACACATTTTTTATATGGTTTTGATTATTGCAATTGATTGCTAAAGAAAGAAACCAAAAGTTTATTTTTTCAAGTATGAATTACAAATTACACTGTTAATCAGTGTTATTGTGCAGACAACTCTCAAAATATTCATAGACTAATTATGCATTTTATAGATTACAGAAGCCCAGAAGTTTCTTGCCCCTTTCAGTGACTTGCCCTTTAGAGAAGTTCACTGTTGATTAGCACCATTGTAAGAGCAGGGGATTTCAAAGCCTTCTAAACACACATTGGTCAATAAATGCTGGCTATCAGTGAGTCAGCTAAAAAATAAAATAAAATCTTGATGAACAGTGATTAAAAATATAGACCAAATTGAGATTCAGGGATTATGTATGGTTTTTGTTTATTAATTCCTGCTAAGTATTTATATTTCCTTTGAACTCCATTAGCATGAAAATTTTAAATTCTTTGTGATTCTACTTCCTGCTTGTTTGTCATATAGTCATTTCAACATTTTATAAAGCACTAGAGTACTTGTAAATTTTTGCTTGATTGTAATATAAAGGAATATTGTAACATATTCAATGATGAACTTTCTTCACACTAAAATAATTTAACAGTCCCATGATACTATAGTATAATATTCATATCTTACCTAGTGATGTTCTTGCCGGTACTGCATCTTTATTGATCCAAAAAGACACCCAAGAAAGAACAACGGTCAGGATACATGGAATGTAGGTTTGAATAGTGAAATATCCCATTCGTCTGCTCAGGTCAAAAAAAATGGTCATGATAACATAATCCCCTGGAAGAAAGAAGTTTTATTTTTGCTATTAAAATATATAAAAGTATAGATTAAAACCTATAGATTTAAATAAAAAGTCATTCATTGATTGGCGTTTCCTTCTTACCAGAGATTGTGTGAGAAATTTCGGTTGAGTTCCGTAACCCTACAAATGCAAACTGATATAATCTCCAGTATTTAGGATCAGCCACTTCTACGGAAGGTTTTTTCCACTTATATTCAATTTCATTTTTAGGGTACCCATCTAGGTAAAAATTAAAATAAAAATATATAGATTACCAAGATTCAAATCTGTTACTGCTTCAATACCAACACCATTCCAAATTCATTCTTATAGGTATGTCAAATATAGAAAACATGGCATAAAACATGGCATAAAATAGTTTAAAAATTATATAATGATTAAATAATGATAATCCATGTAACTCCACTTAACTAAAAAAAAAAAATAGAATCATGTTAGTGTCTAGGGAAACTCATGTGTCCACTCCAATATAGTATTCAGTCTCATAAATAGAGGTAACCACTAACTTGATTTCTGTGAAATCCTCCCCTTGTGTTTCTGTTATTGATTCCCTGATATGCATTTCTGAACCATAGTTTATTTTACATCTATTTGAATTCTAGATTGTTGCCATACTAGATGCGTTACTTTATATTTTACTTATTTTGATACGATATTTGTAATAGTCACCCATGCTAAAGTATATAGCTTTAGTAAATTTATTCCATTATAAAGATGTTGGGAGGGGCACCTGGGTGGCTCAGTGGGTTAAAGCCTCTGCCTTCCGTTCAGGTTGTGATCTCGGGGTCCTGGGATCGAGCCCCGCATCAGGCTCTCTGCTCAGCAGGGAGCCTGCTTCCTCCTCTCTTTCTCTGCCTGCCTCTCTACCTACTTGTGATCTCTGTCTGTCAAATAAATAAATAAAATCTTAAAAAAAATAAAGATGTTCTGAAATTTATCTATTTTATTGGTGTAGACACCTATAATGTTTCTTGTTGGTCAATACCAACATTACTACTAGTAACATTACCATACATACTCACAAAATTCATGCATGCAAATTTCTTTGGCATATATATATGTATAGATATGGAATAGCTGGGGTCATAGGTTACATATAATTTCTATCATCTCATAATAATTTATGAGACAGTTTCAACCTTCTTTTTTCATAAAGAGTATACCAATAAATTTTCTCAGCAGCCAGAGTATGAAAGTATACTTGGGTCCATATTCTCATTTAACTTGATGTGGACAGTTTATTTTTACTGGTCTGTAAGCATATTTTATTTCACATTTTCCTGATTATGAATGAAACCTAGTAATTTTTTCATATGTTTATTAGATTCTTAGGTTTCTTCTTTGGAGAACTGCTTGTTGAATCACATATGCCTTTATTGGGTTTTCTCTCTCTCTCTCTCTCTCTCTCTTCCAGTCTGAATTAGTTTTATATCCTGAATACAAGATCATTGTTATTTGTATTGAAAATGTTTTGTCATCTTGGGAGTTTCTTAGCATGGAGGTGACTTCTCTCAAAAAAAAAAAAAAACAACACTTTTTTTCCTACCACATTTCAGAAAAAAAACACAAGTATTTTCCAGAGTAATCAAGTGAAGGAAATTTGGGCTGCAAATTCGTGTGAGTGTAGGTTTGTAATTATATCCTCTCAAGGAATTACTTCACCCTAGTTTGCTGATTGCAGAGTCAACTTTTCTTTTAAACATTAGTGGTTTTGTGTGTGTGTATGTGTGTGTATATGCATCTGTGTATATAGGAGGTGATGCTTCTTTGTGTTACCCTAAGCGTCCAGTGTTACAACTTTGTAACCCAGTTGTATGTAGAAATTATGTTCTATTAGAACTCTAAACCACAAGGCTGTCAAAGTCACAGCTCAAATTTACCTTGTTTGGCAAATGTCCTTGGGTCAAAATTGGCTATAACCTTTCTGGCTTCATTTTTTATGCTTCAATATCTTCCTGGGGATTTCACTTACATGTTTTTGAGAAGATTTTTAATAACATAAAGCTTTAAATTGTTTTCAACAAAAGTATTGGTCTATCACATTATAGGAACAGAATTCACTATCAACTTAAAACATTTCCAAAACATTTTATCACCTTGTACCAGGATCACCTCATCAGCCATTCAATGAAATAGCACATCTCTCATCTAACTTATTAAAAATCTGTTCCCCCTTTTCTTTTTTCATATCTTCTTTCTTGTTTTATAGGGCTCTAACCATCCTGCTTTTCCATATTTTGTATTTTTTTAGATTATCTTTATCAATGCAATAGAATATAGTCATAGTATATAGGAGTGTGGGCACAAATACAAATAGCCCGTTATTTAACAATTCTAAATTTCATGATGTTGACTTTTAAAATGAGGTTGTATTGAAATCTTTTGAATATATTTGTTGTGAAGTATTAGGTATAGAAATCTTAATTCTCTGCTGGATCCGTGTTGAATACCTGAAAAGTTAGCTATGATTATTATGTTTATGTTAGTGATAACCCATTATATTCACAGGAGCAGATTATTAATTTCTAGCAATGACAATCAAAGCCAAAGAACTATCACACTAAGAATTTAGTCATGGTGTCTAGGAGGCAAGTACAATAATTACTACATTTTCAAATATTTGCATTTCAACTATTCCTTGAGTTCTTGGATTAATCAAGTCTTTGTTATGATTTGGGTGTTTTATTCATTGAGAAGTTAATGTTAGAAAGTTAAAGCAGTGAGATAGATTATAAATTTAAAAGGACATTTTAATGAGACAAAAATCCTTAAGAAAAGTCAAGACAATCATTAATAGAAACAACAAGAGATAATTGGGAATTTTGTAAATGATTAAGTAGGATAATACTCAAATACACAAAATCTACAGTGAATAAACAGTAGAATGTGATATATAAAAAAGTCAAGTTTCAATGAAATGAAAATAGCAATTTGTGGATATAAGCAGTAACACTTTTTAAACTCATTTTACATGGTTTCAAGACTTGTTCAATTATATATTATCTAGAAAAACATTTTTATAAAAATATAAGTAAACATGTTAGTAAATATGAAATAAAATCGATATTCATACAGAAAGCTAATAATTATTTTCTTGGAAAAAATACTTTTTATATTCAAATTATTTAGTTCTAATCATTTCTCTGTGTTTCAATCTTTCTTTTGAATAAAATAAGCTTATTTCTACCTAGGCTTTTCCAATTCCTTAAAGTCTTCTCAAAGATTTGCTATTCATGTAGTAAATATTATTCACCAAACCATCTTTGAAACAAAATTTAACATCCAATGTAATAAAGATAAATCTTGCCTCAGGGAGATGAATAAAATCTGAACCAATATTGTATTCATAGCAGTGTTAAAACATTTGAACACAAACCTATCTTTAGGACTACTTTATTTAATCAAAATAGGAAAAAGATACTTGGATAAACCCAAAGTTTGTAAGATGATATAATTTAAAATATACATTTACTATGCATTTATTGTCACTTTTTAATTTAAAAGCAAGAAAAATATGTCATTTGTAATTATTTTATTTGAGAGACAAACATAATCCACACTTCTTAAAATTTTATGTTATATTTTATCTCATTTTATTTTATGCTTTTTTTTAAAGAGTTTAGTTATTATTTGACAGACAGAGATCATAAGTAGGCAGAGAGGCAGGCAGAGAGAGAGAGGAGGAAGCAGGCTCCTTGCTGAGCAGAGAGCCCAATTCAGGGCTTGATCCCAGGACCCTGGGATCATGACCTGACCTGAAGGCAGAGGCTTTAATTCACTGAGCCACCCAGGTGCCCCTATTTTATACTTTTAAATAAACAGAATCTAAGGCTAAAATTCTATAAAATTATCACATATTTTGTCACTTACAGCTTGAAAATTCCAGTGGACAGGAATGTTCATCCATGGGAAAGTTATGAAGCTGAAGGTAACATTCTGCATTAATTGTCAATCTATTCAAATGAAAAAGTAAATATTAAATAATAGGAAATATTTTAAAGCATTAAAAATCCTTTGTCTAATTTTCAAGAATTACTTTGGTCTCTAATAACAGACTGTGATATATTAGAAAATAATAATAATTGTAATGTTTCAAAGTTTTAAGTGGTAATGTTATAGCATTCACAAGTAAGAAAATTCTAAGATTTTCCTCTCCAACCAAGCTGCCACTGTACAATTTCTGTTTACAGTTTAAATTTTATACTTCAGTATCACAACAAACACAAACATGCAATTAACAGAGCATACATGGTTAAGGATGGTGATTGTTTTCCATTAACATTTCATAAACTTCTTTCCATTAAGGGTGATTCTTAATAAGATTAGGATGATTCTTGATAAGATATGTGATGATATGTTCAAGACAATGAGTTAAATAAACTTAAATATTCATTTAATCCTTTCTTAAGAATGTTTTACTACATTATTGAATTTTATAACAGGATTGGCTCCTAGAGAAAATCTCAGTCAACCATTTGCATTATGGACTAAAACACATAATGTTTCCACCACACTCTCTTATGTTTCAGAAGAGAAGGATATCAAGAGGTTTATTTTTCCTTTGCTTTTAGTTCCTTTCATATACCAGTTACTCTGAGCTTAAAAAAAAAGTTCCCAAAATATTCCACCATTTTAGATTTTAGTGTATGAAAGGCACTCAACATTTCTTTCTTTGTAAAACTGAAAAAGGAAAATTTGTGAGTTGATCAAGTATTAGTATGGAAAATAAATTAGAGCAACTACATTTTTTTCCATAGTATTACCTTAGAGTATACAGAACTCGTCCATCATTCCAAATTCGAAGCAGACGATTAGGAGTTGTTATCCAATGTGCATCAGATTTTCTTGAGTTTCTGAAGAACGTGTCAGGAATCCAAATTTTCCCTACCATATTGCTGTTAAGCATAAGCACTTTCATGGTACTGTTGAATTTTAAACGACTGTCAAACCAGGTTTGGGCAAAAATTATATCTATTGTGTATTCCTGAAAGATAAAAAGAAGGGTAACAACCTATAATAGTAAAGTCACTATTCTAGATGTTTTCTTCGGACGTTTACATTTTTACATTATAAAGTTTCTGTAAGTAAATAACTCTTAAACTTAGTCCTTTAAAAAAAAAAGTATGGCATTATCTTAACCTTCCTCTTTAATTTTTTACCTGAGACATATAAATAAAATCCAAAATTCCTAGGAATAACTGCTTCCCAGTCACACTGTAAATTTTACTCAAGATTTTATAATACATGAGATATAGTCACTTGCTATAAAAACAAATTATCCTAATGTCAACAACTATATTAATTTTTCTGATACTTACATGGAGCTAAAGCTTTAAAAAATCACAAATAAGTACAGAATCAACATGCAAATGCTCACCAAATTATCTAAAAGACCTTATATTGTCTTTTATCCAAAAAATTAATTACAATTACATGGATTCACTGTCTTCAAATGTTTCAAACAAATCACACACACACACACACACACACACCCTTATTAAATGGGTAAACATGCCAAGCACTATGTTGAACTTTGCATGTATCACATCCTTAAAACCTTACTTGCAACCCTGTGAAATAAGTACTGCTATTATCTTTATTTTTAAATCACATTTACTGAGCAATACAGAAGTAAAATAATTCTCCCCACATCACAGAGGTAAATAAGCAGATGATAAGGAGACTGAGTCACCACAGACTGAATCCCAAATCCACATCCACAACAACCACATATAATGGTGGTCCTAGTGGGGCCTGATGGGTGCCAGGATTAGAGCACAGGCTGTACCCATTATCAGCAAGTAACTGTAAAGAGGAAATTGTGCGGTAATGAGAGAAGCTTCGAGGAAGTGATTAGGTATTATCTACCTTTATACCTTGACAAAATGCTTGCCATATTATAAGCATTAAACTTGATTTAATAAAATTAATGAATAAGAATGCAGTAATTATCAATGCTATTGAGGACAGTGATTATATGTATGTGTGTATAACTTTGATAGTAAGAGAAATAAAAGAGTAAATTAAAAATATGAGGTATTATATAAGTTACTTCTGGTGGGAGAGAATGGTTGAACACTCCTGATACAATGCCAGCAACTGACCAATTTACAGGGGTGGACATATTTAGTGTAAGAAATGGAAGTGTAATTGGGAGTTTGACAAATGAATGAAAAAAGGTAAGGAAAAAAATAAATAAACAGACTGGAGTCAACTTGTTAATAGGGAAGTTGCATCGAATCCTAATTTCCAAGCATAATATTTATAATTGTAATTTACATGACTTGAATAGGAGAAAATAGAATAAAGAAGAAATAGAGACTGGAAAGGAAAACCTTCTTTTGTGTGTTTTGTTCTTTTTCTTTATTTATTGAATAAATTTGACATGTTACATTATGTAATTTAAGGTGTACAGCATACAGCATACATAAAGCTACTTTGATACATTTATATACTGATTGCCATTGTAGCAATATTTATCACATTACATAATTATGGTACATTACTGTCTATATTCATCTATCCCGTGCATTAGATGTCTATGGCTTACTTACTACTTATAAGTAGTAAATACTTATTTTGCAAATAAGTTGTTGTTTTTTTTTTTTGCATTCTGCATTACTTAATGGTAGTAAATACTTATTCCAAGTTTGTATCTTTAAACACTATCATCTTATTTGTTTTGGATGAACAGTGTTGCAATTTGGGAAAGGCATATACATATTAATAATTATTTAAAATCCAACAAAGCCCTGGACATTATTCTGTTGAATATGAGATGTGCTTATAATGGGGTTAAGCAATATAGATAAACTACTATGAATAATATGTCCATAATATAATGTAATATGTGATTATTCAGTAATCTCTCCATAATTTTGCCTCTACTGTGTGTCATTGAACATGACATGAAGTCCTTAAACGCAAAAACGCTTGCATCGTGATCCCCTCCTGAAATAGTCTTGTCATGAGGTTGCCAGAGTAATTTAGGGAGGGAGATGACTAAAAGTTAGTTCTTTCCAACTTAGTATGGAATGGCACAGAATCCAACTGTGCTGTGGAATAGAGGCTGAAGGTACTTTGCAACGAGGTAAGCTCTATAAATTCCATTGCCAGCAACTTGCTGAAAGTCTTGTTCATAATTCAAGCTGAGTCATACTGCAAAACATATCTCATAATACATAATGATGAAGTATATTTATTCTGTAGATGCTTAATCCATAATACATAATGATGAAGTATACTTATTCTGTAGATGCTTGATCATCTTATTTAGTAACATTAATGGATTGGACATGCATTTAGGTGGGCCAATGTGCCCTCATAAAATATCACGTGTATACTTTCTCACTGAATCTTGTGGAAAATCCTTGGACGGCTTTACAACAGTTATCTTTAACCCTTATTTTTACATACTGCTTCTCGGGCCAGATGTCTTTTCTTTGAAATAAATTTTAATTTATCTAAAAAACCATTCAGAATCTAGCAGTGTAACCTCTGTTAATGACACGCTTTCTGGTTTTAATAGTAAATGCAAATAGAAGGAAGCCTTATACTCATTCTACAGTGGATCCTAAAAAGAGTATTTAATAACTTTATGTGGCAGAATCACTTTGTACTTTTGTATGAAATCAAACAGTAGAAACTACTTAAGATAAAGGATGAGCCTTACATAACTGCTAGGATTATGTCTTGGTAAAGATCCAGCATTGGTTGGTAAAGGAACATCATGCTACCTGATAGGTATACTCGGCTGCCCTGTTCCTAACTAAAAGGGCATTAAAGGCTGCACTTGAGAGGGAACTAACATATATAGGAGTGGGGTTTAGCAAGTAGAATCCTGCTTAGCAGCTGATAGGATCTTTCTTAGAATACCTGTTGACAAAGTGTTAATCTCCATTGAAAGAGTTATGATTTCTAAAGAGCAAACTCTGAGCAGAGAGTCTTGGGGGAAATGGGAAAATTTTCCTACCCATAATTATTCCCTCAACCTAGGACCAAGAAGAGAAAGATATAGAACATGTGTCTTGATAATCCAACCTTCCTAAACCCTTTGCAGATGCTAATACTTCCAAGCTCTTTTAAATTGCTAATCCTTAATAAGTGCTTCACTGAGATAAGAAGGTCATTAAAGTTTGTGCTGTTTTATATGTAGTCGAAAAATCCAATTTCATTTACTCATTTGTATCAGTGTAACTTCCAGAAAATGATCAAACTGTGCTATTGTTCTTCATGTTCTTCTTTAGAGGTTATAATTATCTGCATAAGAAATAAGCAAAGGAAACTTGAAAGGGAGTCTCCATTTACTCAGGACAATAAGTACCATAGCGTCCTGTATAAGCATTTTGCAATAAGGACCAGGGCATTTAACATTCAAGATCCAATGTACATTATGACACTTTGTTTTCTTGCAAGTTAGCTGAGAAAACAACATGAGTGAATAAAGGTGAAGAAATGAGTCATCTTGATTTCCTACTCAATCAAATCAAAACACAGTTGATGAATGTGTGTGTCCCATAGTTTTCTTACTACATGGTTAGACTTGCAATCATGCACGTGTCTCACGTTTAATGGAACTAGTTAATTCAATATTATTGTCTTTCTACTAATGGAAGAAACTTTACACAAAATGCAGACCTGCGTAAGTAATTCAGGTAGGTGCATAGTCTCATAATGACATTTGTTTAATCCTGATCTGGTCTTCACACCATGGCATTAATTTCTCCCTAAACTAGCTATTCCCATGCCCAAAATAGCATGCTGGGCCAAATAATGGTTTAGAGTACATTAGATACTAAGGCTACGGACATGTAAAGAAAGGCTACAGGCACAGCTAACCCACAGTACAAACAGCGTTAGTGGTAAAAGTTCATAGGTGGCTGTTCTGCTTTGCTCAGTTATTATAAAAGCACTGGTTCTTGATACTAACACAATATGGTAAGTAAAATCTTGGTATTATTCTATTTTTCAAATAGAAAAAGAGATAAGGAACAAAGATGATATATCAGGATAAACCATTGAATTCATCCAGAAACACACTGAGAGATATGTAAAAAGTAGACATGAATCCTGGGTTCAGTTACCAAACTTTCAGGATCTTAAGTTTTATGTCTCTAAATGGAAATTTCCAAAAGAACATAGCATCATGTGCACTCCTCAATTAACTTTTTAACAAACATTTTTCAGTGTTTAAGTTACTTCTTTGTCGTTCTGGGTTTACAAAGATGAAAGTGGATTCTACCTGTTATGAATACACTAAATATAAAATGAAAATTAGAAATTAATAAAACCTAGGAAAGGTACAGTTAAAGAGAAATGGAAACAGTAGAGGAAACTTTAGGAAGACTTTATGACGGAAGTTGTATTTAGCCTGAAACCTGAAGGATATATGAAATTCAGATACATGCCAGGGTCAAATAATAAAAGTGGGGAGGAAGTAAAGGTGGTAAAATATAGGGCATAATGGGAAAAAAGAATGTAAGTCATATATAATGAAAGGAATAGTGTGTTTTCTGTCCATCAGGGAATGTGCATTCCTCTGATATATAGAAAATTCTAAATCTAGAAGAGTTTTTGAAAACAATTATCTAAAATTACCAATTACCAATAATTGACTCAAACCTGGACAGAGCTCCATCCCATGTATTGCTGAACTGAAAGTCTTAATACTTCATGTGTTAATTTTATGCACTATACTTAATCATGCATTTTCTATTAGATATTTATTCTATAATATTCAATATACAATTTGAAAGAGTAAAACATCAAACTTAAATAATCACAGATAGCTAAACCTTACAAAGGATACAAAAATTTTTTTAAAGATTTTATTTATTTATTTGACAGAGAGAGAGGGATCACAAGTAGGCAGAGCAGCAGGCAGAGAGAATGGGGAAAGCAGGCTCCCTGCCGAGCCCAGAGCCCAATGTGGGGCTGGATCCCAGGACCCTGAGATCATGACCTGAGCCGAAGGCAGAGGCTTAACCCACTGAGCCACCCAGGCGCCCCACAAAGGATACAAATTTTAAAAATGTCCAGTCCTTAAAAAGTTTATAATATACTAGAGAAAATAGAATTAGATTCTAGATGTATATAACGAGTAACCTAAAATCTGGGGTGGGAACAATTCTTATGAACCTGTTTCAGTCAGGGTTCTCCAGAGAAATAGAAGCCATAAGGGGTGCCTAGATGGCTCAGTGGATTAAAGCCTCTGCCTTCGGCTCAGGCCATGATCCCAGGGTCCCAGGATCGAGTCCCACATTGGGCTCTGTGTTCAGCAGGGAGCCTGCTTCCCCCTCTCTCTCTGCCTGCCTCTCTGCCTACTTGTGATCTCTGTCTGTCAAATAAATAAATAAAATCTTTAAACAAACAAACAAACAAAAAAAGAAATAGAAGCCACAAGATAGATGGATGGGTGGATAGATGGATGGACGGACAGACAGAAATACAGAATAAATAGATTTATCTTAAGGTTTTGACTCGGGAAATTGTGAGGACTTCAAAGGCAAAAACTTGCAGGGCAGGCCAGCCAACTGAAAAACAGAGAAGAGTCCATATTTCAGTCTTGAGTCAGAGACCAGTCTGGTGACAGAATTTCTTTATCCTAGAGGGACCTCAGTCTTTTCTCATAAAGCGTTATCTGATTGAATTAAGCCCATCCACATTATAAAAGGATGAGCTGACTTACCCAAAGTCTACTAATTTTCACATCTAAAAAATGTCTTCACAGCAACATCTAGACAAATACCTGGGTACCATAGCTTAGCCAAGTGAACACATAGAATAGACCATCACAGTGATATAACAGCGGGAATAGACATTCATCATTTCGGGAAGCCTTAAAAAATTATACATGTGTGTATTTGCTAAATAAATTAAAATGACTAATTTTTGTGGTATGAAGAATCGTATTTCCCCTGCTCATGTTTCTGTGTAAATCTACACTCTTCATTTTGCATTTTGTCCCATCTCTTACTCACTCTACCTCTCAGAGAAGTCTGCTCCGTATTTTTCAATTGGCTAAACGTAAAATATATACATATATATATGTATATACATACATACATTATACATACATATGTATATAGTCATTTCTTAATAAATTTTTGTCTCTTTTTCATTCTCAGAACTCCAAGCTTGATCAAAATAATCTCTCAAAGTCTTAATGGAAAGTTGGAGTCAGTAGGTGCACAGGAGTGCTGACAAAGCCAGGAGTCCAGATTCTTAACCCTAGTCTACATCCCCACTTTAATCACTAATTAGAAAGGTTTATTTGCCTGTCTTCTATGCATATTTGTCAATGGATTCAGAATCCATGCAGAGGGATAAAAATAGGAGATATTTTGGTCCTTTCAAATGCCAAATATGCTTCAGAACACATAGACTGACATTTTTTGCCCCATACAGATATCCACTTGTTAAGAGGTTCTCAGATTCAATTTTGGCATTGCATAAAGGTAATAAAATTTGGAATTCTATTTTTCAACGGAAGGACTCCCAAATTAAGTCATACGATTTGTGATTATTTATGTCATATGTTTTGTAAAGTAATTCCAAAATGTTACCTGCCTTAAAATTACTGCATAGGATCAAATACACAATATTGCCTATTCCCCGTACCATTCATAGGATGATAGGAGTTGTGGCTGTCCTCATGTAGGACATCTAATGCTAGGATGAGAAAAGTCTTGGGCATGTCAATAATATCTCTTTCTATCAATCTACCGTGAGAAATCCATTACTTCAGATCTTGAAACTTTAAACAATAAGGTCCTCTAAGCATTTATAAATTTGTGAATTTAACCTTCCACAGTTAAACATGACCTGAGAAGTTTCACCAAAATTATGTCCTATTGATACTGAGTATCACATGGAAGGACAATTTCTTGAAAAAATTCTAGGAAATTCTCCAATGCATAGGCATCAAAGGATGTTTATGCCATTCGGCTTTTCTGAGAAAAATGTAAAAGAGGCACAAATACACACATGAAGTGTGTGGCATCTGCAACACAGGGAGCTGAAGTGAGAAACAAAGACAATCTAAAGGCAAAAGAAAGGCTTTCTAGATTCACCATAGCTGCATCAAGCACAAAGACAAAAACTTAAATGGCTGGAGAAAAAGCACCCAAGTGAAGAACCTAACATATAGTCAAGAGAAGTCCAAATTTTTTCAGTATGGAAATTTGGAGTACTCTGAGTCCATGAATTGAGAACGCATTTAGAAGGGGGCAGTTTAGTGTAGTGATTAAAGATGAATGCTACCATTGGGAAGACTTGGGGGGGGGGGATTGAATTCTGAATATAACAATTTTCAGTTGCTTTGAGTATATATCCCAGCTCTTTATGGCTCACTTCCTCCTCTTGAATCCCTGTTGTCCATAGTATATAATATTCTTGCTAATATTTAACATAAATTACTTAAAACAATGATTTCACACATAGCAAGTATTCTATAATATTATGGTCATAATAATGAAGGAAAGACTTCATATCATTTTTAAAAGGGGGCAACAGAGCTTTTGCAAACATTCCCATTTACAAAGATTATAAGACACAGCCATATAATGCCTCCTCTGGAAGACATGAACATTTTATAGACATACTTTTATTTTTGAGGAAATTTCTTCATGTGTAGAGACAGCCAGTTTCAATACCAAGATTTGAAGTCATAAAAATTATCTGGCTTCTGGAAAGCTATAAATATTCATATTATTAGCTCATTTGCAAAATTTGAATCAGTTAATCAGTTTTGTTTCATGAAATATTTGGCCCACTCAAAACTTGGGACATCAGGTCTTATTTTTCTCCCACCTCAGGGGTCACTCCTTCTCAGTCTCCTTTGCTAGTTCCCCTGCCTCTTTCATATGCCTATGCAATGCAGTGCTTCAGTTTAATGACAGTCCCCTTCTCTCCATTCTTAAGATAATCTCATCCAACCTCATGACTAAGTATCATGTATGTAGTCTGAAGAATGCAAAAGCTATATTCCAAATGCAGCTACTTCCTCTGAAATCCCAACATGCATGTATGACCACCTCCTTAATGTTTTCATTTGGATAGCCCATAGGTACCTCAATCTTAAAATTTTGAAATAGAACCTTTGATCTTCATTATCCTCCAAAAAAAAAAAAAAATCTCTTCTCTCTCTTCTCTGTTTCATTAAATGACAAGTTTTCAGTGAAAAAATCTTGGAGTCATTCTTGATTCCTCTTTTTCTTTACAATTCCACTCTGGTCTTCAAAATACCTTGGCATCACTGTTTTCAAGTTACTTACAAATTCTGACAAATTCTCATTTGTTTTACCATCATCAGCTCTTTCCTTGATTATTGCAATTACTTGTAACTAGTTTCCCTGCTTCCACAATTCACTTTGTATAGTTTATTCTTCACTCAGAAGGATAATAGTCTCACTGAAAATATTAAGTCATATCACCGCACTGCTCTAATCAACACTTTTGTATCACATTCCCATACTCATTCAGCCAAAAAAAAAAAAAAAAATCCCAATATCCTTTCAATGTATTAAAGACTCCAAATGATCTGAACCCTAATTACACCAACTTCTCCTACCTCTTTTAACCTTGTTAATTTTACTACAAACACTACTGATGCACATTCTTATCTCAGAGACTTTAGTCCTACTATTCCCTCTGGCAAAGCCCTCTCCAGGTATCTGCCTGACTTCCTCCTTTAACACTGTTGATTTCTATTCAAATGTCACCTAATGAGTGATACTTCCCTTGGCTACTACATAAAATAAAACTTCACCACCATCCTAACTTTTCCTATCACGTGTTTTGCCTCATTTCTCTTTATTCATTCATTGCCACTTCATATGTTACATTATTTATCTATTTTATAGTGCCTCCCAACTAGAATATAAACTCCATAAGGGCAAAGGGTATTTGATTTTTCAATACTATAATCTGAGCTCCTTTTTTTTTTTTTTTACTAAGCATTCTTCTTTTATTTATTTTTTTATTTGTGACACACAATGTGTCAATTATATTGTCTCACAACGTCAGACTAATTGACGCATATTAGTTTCAGCATATAACATAGTGAATCAACAACTCTATGTATTATACCCAGATCACTGCAAGTATAAGCTACCCTCTGTCACCATGCAATGCTATTACAATACCATTGACTATATTCCCTATGCTGTACCTTTTATTCCTATGTTTTATTCATTCCCTAACCGGAAGACAATATCTCTCACTGCCTCCCCACCCTTAGCCATTTTGCCCAACCCCTACATCCCTCCCCTCTGGCAAACCTTGTGCACTATTGGTGGGAATTTAAATTGGTACAGCCACTGTAGAAATAGTACAGAGTTTCCTCAAAAATTTAAAAATAGAAATACACTATGATCCAATAATTCCACTACCGGGTATTTACTAAAAACAAAGCAAAACAAAACAAAAACATACACATCAAAAACACTAATTTGAAAAGATAAATGCGCCCCTATATTTATTGTAGCATTATTTACAATAGCCAAGATAAAGAAGCAGGTCAAGTATTCACTGACAGATGAATGGATAAAGAAGATGTGAGATATGTGTGTGTATCACACAACACACAATGCACTATGAAATGTTACCCAGCCATAAAAAGGATGAAATCTTGCCATTTGTGACAATATGGATGGACCTAGAGGGTATTATGCTAAGTGAAATAAGACAGAGAAGGACAAATACCATATGATTTCACTTATATGTGGAATCTAAAAAACAAAACAAATGAATAAACAAATAAAAAGCAGAATCAGACCTGTAAACTCAACTCTTAAAAATAGTGTCTGGCATATAAAAGACCATAAATAGTTATGTAAGGGCCTATTTAGCTGAGCGGCCCCACCTTGGTTGAACAGCCATTTTGTTGTTCAAAGCAGTAAAACTTAAACTACCCTGCCCCCCCTCAGGGGAACTTACTTAAAAGCAAGTCTGGGAAACCAGTCACAGGTAACTAAGCCCAAATACAAGGGTGGGTCAGGTCAGGTGGAGATAAGGGCCAGAATGCAGGGATGAGTCAGGCCAGGTGGAGACATCCAATCAGTGGAGCACGCATACTGTCTCCCTAGCTATCAAGGAGTGTGGGCCCCACCTTTTGGGGGCTAGCTCAAATAGCTACTATGGGGTGAATTATAATTCAATTGGCCACCGTGTGTGACCCTAGCATGACTGTGCAGCTTTCTCTGTGTGTTACAATCTCATTCACCACCTGTGTGTGGCCAGGCTCAACCGCATGGCCTTTGCTCTATAAAAGTTAGTCTGTATATTTTTTCCTGCTTTGTCGAAAATTATTTGACCATAGAGTTGAGGGTCCATATCTGGGCTCTCTACTCTGTTCCATTGGTCTATGTGTCTGTTTTGATGCCAGTACCATGCTGTCTTGGTGACCACAGCTTTGTAGTAAAGCTTGAAATCAGGTAATGAGATGCTACCAGTTTTATTTTGTTTTTCAATATTT
>PISX010002909.1:89249-149074 GCA_004024625.1 Mellivora capensis | reverse complement strand
GGGGGGAGATGAACCATGAGAGACTATGGACTCTGAAAAATAACCTGAGGGTTTTGAAGGGGCGGGGGGTGGGAGGTTGGGGGAGCCTGGTGGTGGGTATTGTGGAGGGCACGCATTGCATGGAGCACTGGGTGTGGTGTAAAACTATGTATGAATTCTGTTACGCTGAAAAGAAATAAAAAAAAATAATAAAAATAAAAAGTAGTCTGCAGACTGGCTATGATGCCAATAGGATCTGATGAGGTTTTCCTAAGGCTTTTTTCATATCTGTTGTTTTATTGAAGTCCAAAACTTTTGGTTGTGGAGTTCAGGAATTTTCCTGGAGTGTCAGCCATTTACCTCCCCTCTTACTGACTGTGAATACCTAGGGCAGAAGGACGTGGCCAATTTATAACATGATCCATGGTATATAAAAACATTTTCTAAGAAGGAGCTTTCTTCCACAGCCATTTCAGAAGCACTAATATTTTATCTAGAGGGTGAAGAAATACTAAGAGCAAAGCCACTGTTGCAACCTGTGGCAGGGTAGGTAGATAATATGTTTCTTTCGTGCTTGAGGGGTTGGCCAACAACGTTTGTGGTAATTATAACTCATTTCTTGCTTAAAGGAGAAGGTGAAAGGGCTTGAGGAACACCTCTGTGTACTCCACACTGTGAGAAGGATGTGTTGAGAAACTAACACAAAAAATAAGCCAGATGAGAAAAAACAAGGAGAAGGAGAAGGGAAATCTTTGTCAACAAGTAGATGTGATAAATTAAGCAGCTTTTCCCATTGGTAGAAATTAGGCTTATTCATACTTCTTTTTGACTTGGTTTTTAAATATGCATCCTTCTGTCAGAACATTGCTCTAGTTGTTTTCTACCCATTTCTCCAAGTGTGCATACCCCCACTGTGTTGTGAACGACATGAGGGTAGGCATCCACTTTTTTTGTATCCTTAGCATCAAGCTGGATATAGAATAGTTTTGCAACAAGTGACTAATGAATGACTGAAATTACTTTTTATGTTATAGAATTTTAATTTAATTTTTTAAGGATTTATTTATTTATTTGACAGACAGCGATCACAAGTAGGCAGAGAGGCAGGCAGAGAGAGGAGGGAGGGAAGCAGGCTCCCCACCGAGCAGAGAGCCTGATGTGGGACTCGATCCCAGAACCCTAGGATCATGACCTGAGCCGAAGGCAGAGGTTCAGGCACCTCTAGAGCCACCCAGGTGCCCCTAGAATTTTAATTTTAAAACAGTCACTTCCCTGGGAATGGGACACCCCTATGGGTCATCTCAGAGAATTTAGGGGGTGAGTAGAACCAATAAGCTGACCTGAGTAGGGCTAGATTATGGACTAGTTGAGGAACATAATCTCATTTACCATAAATTGACAATCTGGAACATGAATATGGTAAATTTAGCCAAAGGTGATTCCTTGAGGCAAAGAAGAGTACACAAGATTGAAGACTATCGCAAGATTCCAGAAGGACATGCTCCTGGTAGGGCTGGCTTCCTGGGCGTGCAGCCTGTGTAGTCGCATGGAATCCTGTAGTCAGAGGGCCCTGCATGTGGTCTGTGGTGTCCTACTGCAGTCTTGAAATTCTTAATAATGTTTGAACAGAGACCTACAATTTCACTTTACAGTGGGCCCTGCGAATTAAGTAGCTAGTCCTGGCTACTAATAAGATGATGGGAGCCACAAGGGCCAAGATCAGAGAAACTGCATTGGATAGTATCTGAGAACAGCAGGGGAAGAAGCAAGCACTGGTTGTAAGAACTCATCTTACCTGCCCCCTGAGGGTGTTGCAGGCACTGCATAGGGCAGATACCCTGGAAGGGTGAATGATAGGACCACTGGTCAAGGAAAGACAGGTATCCTCTCGGGGAGGAGTGTTCAGGGAGTAAAGAAGGAAGACCCTTTTCTTTCTGGGGTAATGGGAGAAACAAAAAGGAGGCAGGGTTGGAAGACTGGGGTAGTCTCAGGAAGAGTGGGGACATTCCTGCAAATTTAGAGTGAAATAACCTGAAATACAGAGAAGGAATCTATAGGTATTTCTATTCTCTGTCCCCACATAGGGCCCCCTAGGAATGCCAGAATGACAAACCTCCACACCAGGGATAGATTATTAGGATGTGAGTTGTAGAACACACTAAAAATCCATAAAACCTCACCCTGGTTTCTAAGTATACTAGAGAGAAGGGACATCAGTGATTACATGCCAAGGAAAATAGCTAGGAAAACTCTTAGATTTCTTGATTTTGGGGGGTAACTTTTTCACATTTGTTGTCATTAACCCATCTATTTCTCCATAGTAATAAAATGATACTGTCTTAACCTGGAAGGCCCTGTGTACTTATTCTGGGCTGTAACAAGAAAGGGAGGAAAGGGGGTGAGTCATATTTGTACTCTGTAGAATACCCTAGGCAGAGCCTACCTTGTAAAGAAACAAATCATAGGACATGGAGTAGAAGGGCACAGCTTTTCTTGTTTGTTTGTTTTATTTTGTTTTTTGAAGGTTGACTCCTTGGGGCCCCTAGAAGGACGGTGACAACCGTGACACAGCTGAGGATGAGCAAGAGGAAATTAAGCTGTGTGGAAGCTTTATGAGGTTCTTCTCCTGGAGGGTAATTCCAGACATATTCAAGTAGAGGCATTATCCAGGCTCTGAGATATTCCAAGAGATTCCTAAGCATTCAAAAAATGATGGAACTCTTATCTCAAGCAAATAAAACCACACATATCCTAACTATTTGATAGTGAACTCTCTGCTGGTTGGGATGAGGTAGCCATGCATAAACCTGGCACGGTCATGGGTCTACACGCTACCACCTCTCAGAGCAGGCATCCAGATATGATGGAGGACCTGCCAAGATCACCAACCTCACTAACCCCTGCTACTCTGATTGTTCATGTGGGAACAAAAGTTGTCGTCACAGGATCTGCATCTTTAGGATCAGGTTGGAAAGGGAAAACATGTAAGGTTGGGTAGGACCTTTTTTTGTCTTCTTTTGGTTTGTGGCCATGACTCTAGAAGAAGAAGGTAGGTAATGTCTGGTTACATAGAAGGTATCTAAAGGCAAGAATTTTGTCTTCAGGATCATGATAGGACTGTCAGTAGGTTGAACTACTGAAAATGGAAATGGGCACTGGATCAAAGCAGAGAACATATTTAACAAAGGTGAGTGAATAAAGGGCAGTAAGAAAAACCAAGACAACTACCAAGTAGGTAATAAGGACAGTGGGCATGTCAGAGAAAGGGTTTGCATATTAGAGGTGCTCCTTAGTAATTATCACTCTTTCATTTGTTCAGCAAATAATAGAGATGTTCACTGAGAACAGTATTTTGGGGGGCTGCTGGGTGGCTCAGTGGGTTAAGCATCTGACTCTTGATTTCAGCTCAGGTCACGATCTCAGGGTCGTGGGATCAAGCCCCGTGTCGGGCTCTGTGCTGAGCATGGAGCCTGCTTGAGATTCTCTCTCTCCCTCTCCCTTTGTCCTTTTCCCCTGCTTGCTCTCACTTTATCCTTCTCAAAAAAGAAAAAAATAATATTTATGTTCTTGAAAGACTATATATGTCAACACAGAAAAGGAGGTGGCAAAAGAACTCAAAGTTTTAACCCCCAAAATAAATATACAGTTATTGAGAGGACTAAGGTTTAATGGGATAAAACTCAGCCTGAAAATATCAAGAGAAAAACATACTTTATTCAAAACGGATATGGGAGAAGGAAAATAGAATAGTGCTATATATAACAAAGGTATATACCTAGTTAGAAATAAAGCTCAAGCAAAAAAGAAATCAACCAATTTGTTGTCATAAAAAAAATACCGCTCAAAGCCCTTGGGCAGAGGAAAAATACAAATATTGTTTTTAGGGTTAAATGTTGGTATGAAGTAACTCTGCAGTAATGAGAGAATTTGACTATCTTTTGGAAAATTAATTTTGATAAAATTAAAGTACTTGATATGTGCTTCGCTTTTAATGTGCACATTTTTTATCCCCCAAATGATGTCCTGGATAAGGGCAAATTGTTTTGGTCTATAATAAGATCAAAATAAGTATTTGGATACTTTTATAGCAGTTTTCATCATCACAACATTTTGATTTTATTTTACAAAATTAAAACCAATCCTTCACTGCAGATGCTTGAGAGGCATTATCATAGTTCATGATAAATGCAATTCAGAAAATGTACTGCTCTTTGGAATACAGCTTATTGGGAAAGGGATTTTAAAGAGAAAATGAAAGAATGGGGGAATTTGAGTATATATTTGGCTATTATCCCAACGAGAAAAATGAGGGAAATCTTCTCAAAAGTAGTGTTATTGTATTAGCAGCTCTCCTGATGAGAAAAAGGGGTGACCCCTTTCTACTGAGTATGTATTATATACTGGATAGTTCTATTTAAATTATCTTATTTAATTTTTACCCTTCGGATAAGTGATACTATTCTAGTTTTTATGGAAGGGAGACATAAGGTTCAGTGACTTCAGAGGGTTGCATGGTAGCCCCCCAAAAGGTATGTCCACATCCTAATCCCCAGAACCTGTGAATGTTACCTTATATGGCAAGAGATATAATTAAGAATGTTGAGAGGAGAAGCTTGCCATAAATGGGCCACACATATTCTTATAAGATTGACACACAGAGGAGAAGATGAAGAGAAACAGACAGGGGGTGTCCATAAGCCAAAACACACACACACACACACACACACACACACACACACACACCCCAAAACAAAACAATAATGACAGAGCCACTAGAAGCTGGAGGAGGCAAGGAACAGATTCTCCCTAGAGCCTTTGGAGGGATTATGCCTTGCAGACACTTGGTTTCAGCTTCTGTTCTTCAGAATTGTGAGGGAATAAATTTCTGTTAGCTTAAGCCATTTTGTTTGCAGTAATTTGTTACAACCACTTTAGAAACCTAAAATAGTGACTTAAAGAGACTTCTAGAAAATGAAAAATCTATTACTTAATCTCAGGTCTAACTCCAAGTTAGGACATGGTCTCATACACTAGGTTTCAATGTTCATTCCTCTACTCACTATACTTGGCTTTCAAAGTCTCCACTCCTTCTGCTGAAAACAAAGTGTCATAAACCAAAGTAACAATGTTATTGTGAAGGTTGAATATGATGCCATATGTGTAAACTTCTTTGCAAATTGTAGAGTACTATTCAAGTACTAATTACCAAGACATGTTTCCCCCAGAGAGACTGAAGAGATGATGTTAACCCTTTCTACTGACTACCTGTCTGTTGCTGACGCAATGGCACTAGGTTGCCCACGCTCCTGCGATCGCAGATGGCAATGTGGGTGTACACCTCTCTCCGATGCACCGCCCTAACATCACGTGCCTGTGCACATCCTGAGCAATTCCTTCCTTCCTCTCTCCCTCCTTTCTTCCTTCCTTCCATCCTAAAAAATATTTTATTTTTAGAGAGAGAAGGAGAGAGAGAGAGCAAGTGGGGGGAAAGGCAGAGGAGACAATCTCAAGCGGACTCCCCACCAAGAGTGGAGCCTGACGGGAGGGGCTCGATCTCGCCCTCCGTGAGATCACCACTGGAGCTGAAACCAAGAGTCGGCTGCTCAACCCACGGAGCCATCCAGGTGCCCCCGAGAAATTTCTACTTGAAAGAAAACCTCAGAGCTACCATGCCAGAAGAAAATCATTGTTTCCTGCAATATATATTTTTTTCAGTATTCAGAGGGACAATACTAAATAACTCTGTTCAACAGGTAAGTTCTTTTGCACCTGTTTACTTACACTCTGCCTTGTTCCAGAACAGATTTAACGTGGATTGTCGACTGATACCACACAAGATGAAATCAAATGAAAAATAAGGGGCGAGGAAAGGAGGACAAGGGGAAAATGAGACTCAGAAAACTAAAGGAAGCCAGGAGTGGGGCAGACTGGCTGCCACCAGTAAGGTCCCTTGCCCTCACCAGGGTTAGCTATGCAGTTATCCCTGAGCTTTCTTGTCATTAATAGGAAAAAAGGGCTCTAAGTCAAGGTCCCCCCCAACATCTCCTAGGATGTGGTTTGAATCTCTCAGGGCACTGCCTATGGCAGATCAAGGCCCCAAAGATCTTGACATTGAGCATCTCAACAATTATTTTCATCTGAGTTGAAAATAAATCAGTAAAGCATCAAGGAAATTTGTGTCTCTGAGGAACGTAACTTTCTGATGTAGTATCTGGTGTAAACTCGCTATAGAATTTATACTTGCAGAAACCATGGACATACTAGCTGTGCAGGATTACTGTCAATCAGATCCACCAAAATCAATGACTTCAGTTTCAGCATCGTTCACCCTCAGACCTTCCTTCTCGGCACGAATCAGGGCAAGCTTGATCTATGGCCATCTAAGCAGTGTCTGCTTAGAAGACAATGTTTATTCATTTCTTCCCTAGAACAGGGGGAAATACATTGTTTATAGAAAAGTGCCATTAAATTATTAAAATTCAAGTGAAAAAGAAAAGGCACATGTCTGTTTTTACCCCTACTGAACTCACTACTTGAAGACTAATTCAGTTACTGTTTTGGTGTGAATTGTGACCTAATTCATCACAGGGGGCCCTTTATGATATTGCAATGCTTAAAATAAAAGCATTTACAAAGACTATATTATACTATTTTATAGTGAAAATTGATGGTAGGTTCATAACCAATGCTGTCAAGCCACTTTAAACCTGAATTCTCACTCTCTGCTCTCTGGCAGGGTTGACAAACTTTTTCTGCAATGGGCTAGATAATAAATATCTTAGGCTTTATGGACCATGTGTTCTCTGTTGTGACTATTCAGCTCTGACACTGTGGTGAAAAAACAGCCATAGAAAATCCATAAGCCAATGGGTGTGGCTGCATTCCATTAGAATCTTATTTATAAAAACAGGTAGAGCCGTATCTGGCCCAGAAACCATAGTTTGCTGGCCCTTACCCTATGATGTAGAACTGCCTGGTTTTAAGTTCTTGTTGGAGGTCCTCACCGCATTCCAAACTACTTTCCAAGAGCAATGTTGGTTTGATAGTTTACCTCCCTGAAGATGATGGGAAAGCCCCCCGTTAGGCGAGAAGACCTTGCATTTTGCAATTGATCATTGCCACTGGCATGCTAGTTACTTAAAGTATGGAGCTCTTTATTGCATCAGTAAGACAGAAAAACCATATTCTTGATTTCCAGTCTAGCCTCAGCCTCGATATATCAGCAGCCTCCCCACTTGTCAAGTGCTGGCTTAAACACAGATAAGGGAAATCACCCTTTTCACAGTCATTAATTCATGACTCTTGATTTAAAATGTTCAGCTTTGCATGAAGCCAGGTTATAAGAACATTTATTCACAGGTGTACAATGTTACCTTCCATCCTCTACAAGGACCCTCCCAGAATGACAGCGTGACACCACAACTTTATCTTTTAGTAAGGATCATATGGAACAGTGACTGCTTGGAGAACATATTTCCTCTCTCATAAAATTGCTGTAGGAGACACTTTTTGTCAGACTGTTTTGTGTCCTTTATGGGAAACTCTATCAAGGATCCCTCTTAGAGTTTAGCACCATGACAAAGTATGTCCATTGTTACACTTCCTGTAATTAACCAGAGAGTGCAGTGTATCTCCTCGCGGGTTGCCTTCCGGTCCAGGATCTTAGCTGTTTCCAAAAAGCGAAGCTAAGTATATGTTCCATTGTGCAGATTATATTTAGCCAAAGTTTTCTTACCCATCCATCTCTTCTTTTTCATTCTTGAGCTCTGCATCTTTTCCTAGTTTTGCTGTATCTGATCCTACTAGCATCTTAATATAGACTATCAAAGGTTTATAAATAACAAATAAATAATAAACTTGGGGCTTGTTGAAAATGTTAAAGACCACAAAAGGGCATTTTCATCTGTGTTTGAAAATAGAAGAACAAGGAAGTGAGCACCAGGCTGCCGTGGCAGATGGTGTAATGATAACAGATAATAAAACTATTCAGTTTGTAGCTTGCTTTCAAATTCTGTGGCAAGGAAAGAAGTCTGAAGGCTAGATGGGTGAGAACAAATAGCGTCCTTGAATTATTTTTTTAGAATCTTTGTTTTTTGGGGACTTTTTCTTTTCTTTTACACCTTGTCTCATTGTATCTTCACCCTGTGAGGTAGTCACAGTAGTTATTATCCTTCTTTACCCAGGAGGAAACTGTGACTCAGCGTTAAATGACTTGGCCGCATTCACAAACAATGCAGGGAGGCAGTGGCCTGCCACTCTATGCAAATGAATGGAAGTCAGCTAAAGCCTGGTCACGTTAAATGAGAGAAATTGGAGGGGGAGATGAACCATGAGAGACTATGGACTCTGAAAAACCACCTGAGGGTTTTGAAGGGGCGGGGGGTGGGAGGTTGGGGGAGCCAGGGGGTGGGTATTATGGAGGGCACGCATTGCATGGAGCACTGGGTGTGGTGCAAAAACTATGAATTCTGTTACACTGAAAAGAAATTAAAAAAAAAATACAAATAATTAAAAAAAAATGAGTTTTAGCTGCTGTCACGGGGGCAAGTGATGCCGGGCCACTCAGAAGGCTGGGGTGTGCTGGGCCGAGAGTAGATGCTCAAAATACCCTTTTTGAATGAATGAATAGGAACTGAGGACTCATCTTAGGAGTTACTGAGATACTGCAGAGACCAAAAGATGAATGAATAAGTCAAATCTCAATCCATTTTTCAAAAAGAGGGAGAGATTCCGCAATCCATAAACAGGTCAGCTTTTCTCAGAGGCCGTCCCAGAACAAAGCAAGAATGGATTCTTAAGCTAATGGTCTGTGAGTATTAACTAAGGAATGTGGTGGTTACTAGGAGTGAACATGGGTTTATAAGGAACGTCATGTTATGCTGGCTTAATTTATTTTCTTGCCTTTGGGATAGAGCTCCTTTAAAAGGATCAGAGGATTGGCTAGGAAAATTAAAATTTCACAATAACATAAAAATAGAATGACTCATTGAACACTTCCTATATGCCAGACCCTATTTACCTTATTTCATTTACCCCCAAAGAATTCTAGCAGGTAGGTAGGTGGTTTATCTCTCTTGTTACAGATAAGGAACAGAGGATCCGTAAAAGCAAGTCGTTTACTGAAAGTCACATTACTAGTGAGTGACTGAGCTGGAACTGAAGCCAGATTTATCTGATTCAAAGCTGTTGACAGTAACAATTACACCATATTGTAGCTGACACACAGTGGGCTCATGAGATCTGGAGGCTAAGGGAAGCTAAGGTTACACAGGTTGGGTCATAATACCTTTAAGCAGACTCACAACAGGTTGAAAACAAACCTAGAGCACATGGATTGATATTTTGGCCTTGATCTACTTAACTTTTGAATCAATGATTCAAAACCAAGGAGAGAACCCAGTCTTATCACCGCTGTTAACTAACATTTGCATAATGTGTCCCATTTTGTGGAACACTTTCTTCTAGCTTGTCACACTTGATTCTCATGCTTTAAGAAGACTTATTCCTAGCTCCTACACCCCCCTCCCCACGCCTACCCCCCATTTTTCTTTACAGTGAGCAGAATTGGGGTTCAGGAAAATCAAATGACTCAGTCAGAGTCATATGGTGAATAATCTGGGGACTTCTGTTTTCTGTCACACTGCAACAGATATGGAGTCATGATTAGAAATAATATCAAGACATGCAAATGCCAGATCAAAACCATTGGGATGAAATATGAAGGTGATGAATGTAAATTCTAATGTTGCAGTAAAAAATGTTTTAGGTTGAATGTTCGAGGTAAGCCAATGATTCCTTATGATTACTCACAATGCTAATTTAATCCTGGCCTGGATGAATGGAAGCATGTCTATATCATGCCAAGCAGTACTCCCACTGAACACGGACCCTTTCAAAACATACATGGAGCCTTATTTCCTTGTTGGGCTAAGTAGAGAGTACCTAGAGGCAGGTAACTACTGTGAGACTGTGGGTTACATGTGCTATTGCAAGAGGGCGAGGAAATGAATAGAAATTCTAATTTGTGGCAGACTTTTGAGAATGATCACGTAGAAGAGGAAGAATATTTTCTTCTGGGTTGGTCTAGGGCTAACAGGTGTAAGTGTCAGAATGTCAGAGTCTGGCTCCCATAAAGGACAATTCTAACAAGAGATCTGTTCCCAGGGCGATGAGCCTTGTGGTGAACTTTTAATGCTGTGTCATGGGAAGGGTTCCCTCGGGGGCTGCAGTCTTTCTTGCTCTTAGAGCCATGTAAAAATTATAACGACTTATGGCTCATCCAATCTAATATTAAGTGACTGTTTCTAAATGTACTCTAGGAGCGTGAGGAAGATTCCCAGTTTGATTTCCACCTGGCTCCAAGGGAGGCCTGGAGTATAATGGATACTCAGTAACTATTTATTGAGATGAATCTCCAAAAGGTAGAGGAAAGGACTAAGGGCGAGTGGTGAAATAAGGACCGAGATACATCATTCCTGACGTGATTAACATTCCCTGGGTCATTGTGTGTGAGAGGCAACAGCTAGAAGTCCAGTTCCCAGTGTGTGTATTCACCAGGGTCCTTGCTTGGAATGTGATTCCTCCTGGATTTCCCCTTACTCAGCCTCTCACTCTGGTTAGGTCTGCTCAAAAGGCACTTCCTCAGAGAGATGTCTATCTGAAGTAGCACCCCTTAAACTCCATCACTGCCCTGTACCCCTACTCTGCTCTATGACTTCTTAGCATTTTACATTGCCTGATAATACACAGCCCCCCCTCCCCCCCACCACACAATGTCTCCTGTCATTTGAACGTTAGCTCCCTGGTTGCAGAGACTTTATTTTGTTCTTGCTTTTTACGGATTGGATTTCATCTCCTCAAAATTTATGTGTTGAGGTTCTAACTCCCGGTACCTCAGACTGTGGTCTTGTTTGGAAGAGGGGTTGTTGCAGATGTAATTAATTAAGATGAGGTCACACTGAAGGTGAGCCTTAATCCAGCATCACGGGTGCCCTTATTAAAGGGGAAATTTGGACACGGAGACGAGCACACAGGGAAAATGTCATGTGAAAATGAAGGCAGAGGTCCAGGCGATACTTCTGTAAACCAAAGAATGCCAGAGATTGCCAGCAATCCACCAGAAGCTACAAGAAAGGCATGGAACAGTTTCTCCCACGCAGCTCTCAGAAAGAACCAACTCTGCCGACACCTTGGTCTTGGACTTCTGTCTCAGAGTTCTCCAGAATTCTGAGACACCACATTTTTATTGTTTAGGCTACCTGATTTGTGGTATTTTGTTATAGTAGCCATAGCAAAGTACTATACTGTGCATCTCGGCACCTGTGATTAGATTGAGTAGGCATTCAATAAATATTTTCCAAGTGAATGTTGAATGAATGAATAAATGGGTGAATGAATGAATGTATGCCTCAGGAAAATCTATTTTTTTTCTAATCCTCTGTGTTGTCATTTGTAAAATGACAGCTGCTGCTATCTAGAAGATTTATCCAGTTCTCATCTACTCTGCTGCATTCATAAAAAAAGAACTCTTGTGACAGAAGAATTGATCATATATTAGAAGTTATCAAGGAATCTTATTTAATTTGAATCTCTATTAAAAAATACAGACATGGTTTTAGGATGATTGAAATTTTAATTTTACCTGAGGCAAAAGTCTGAAACGAATAATTTCCCAAGTTCGCTTTTAGATTTCAATCCTGTGTTTTTCCTTGACGAATTTATCTATTTATAGAAATCAGGTCAGCGAGACCGTGTGAGTTATAGGCAATGTTATTTCATTGCACTCGAGGCTCAACTATCTTCCAGAGTAGAATCTTCCTCACTGAGAAATTGGGCCGTCAGCAAAGAAATGGTACCAGAATCATATCAGAGCAGAATATAGAAACTTGTCTTCATGGTTGAGAAGTTTGGGTGTGTCATTACCTGCGATACTAAGTGATATTAAGTTTATCTACGTCCAAATAATGGGCTTTGAAGAAGGAGCCGGATGAACAGACAGTGAGCAGAGCTCCAGAGAGTGATCTGGAGGTGACTCGATTCATTAGTCTGGATTCTTTCTGGAAAACCCTGGCTAGCCAGAGTGAAGCTTATATTTTCTCCTTTGAGGCTGGCCTGGGTGGGCTCTCCAGGGCTGATTGACCCAGGTGGTTTTCCAGAAACCTAGTCCTTGCTGCAGAGCTCTTGCCCCATTTCCCTTTCAGTGCACCTGCAGGGTCATATTCTGTGAATATGGAATTTTTAGAGGTGTCTTATTATTGAAAGTTAATACCCTCCACTTGGCTCTTTTTCCTTCTCCTCTTCCCGAACTCACATTTCCTGAGATGGATCTCCTCTGTAGTAAAAGACATTCATACCTCAGTGTGTAAAACAGATAGATTCGAAGGGGGTGGGGAAGGAGGACACAGAATTTTCCATGCCAACGAGGGGTTCAGCTCATCTGCCATTGGTAGTCTGCTGGGCCTTATGGGTAGATATTTTGAGCTGGAATTTTAGTGCTTTTGGCTTTATCAACTCTTGGGTTCCTCTTACTATCCTTACTTAGCTCAAGTCCAAGAAGCCCAACACACTGTTAAATATATGAAATTGAAATCAGCAAAGAGCAGAACAAGCCTCTTACTTTCCCACCCCTACCCCAGTTTTGCAAATGGGTCAATAAAAATAGTGTCCTTGATGTGGGCAAGAGTGTAAATGAGTACAGGGAAAACTCAAATAGAAAACAAATCCCCAGAACAGAGACTATTTATATTTCAAATCTTTGGATTACAGAGAGCAGTTAGAAGAAATCTTAAATGTCATCTAATTTAACTCACTTATTTTACAGATTAGGAAACAGGATGTTCTGAGTAAGAGATCTTCTGACTTGCAGACCCTGTATTCTTCATGTAGCTCTGTATTTTCTTATCTTTAATTTGGTTTTTTTTCTTTTAAAGTTTCTCCTACGTGCATTACCTCTGTGTGATCGAAGGCAAAAATATTTACAAAATAAGAGGTTGGGTGAATTAATCAAGATCACAGAGCTAACAGTGCGAAAGGACTCAGATGAGAGCCCATGTATCCTGGTTCTTAGTTCAGAGCTCTGAGATTTAATTGAGCATGAAAGCAAGCTCAGTCTGAGTGAGCATTAGAAATTGTGGTCCCTAGACTCTTAGGTAAAGAATATAGCCTAGTATTTGCTATCAGTCTCTATGGCAATCACTCGAAATTTCATTTGGAGGCTGGAGTAGTAGTCCCCTATTGAGAGTCTGAGGAATATCAAGGATCCTCTTCCCAGAAAAATGTACATACACAAGTTGCATATAGTTCAGATGATTCACCTAACTCCTTAATTTGAGGACAGGCTCTGAGGAAATGAACCGATGTTCTGAATATTAATGTCTGCTAAAGTTTATTGAGTGTCTGCTATGTTCCAGGCATTATTCCGAGGTCTTTGCATGCATGTAACACTTGAAGCAAGTTCCATTCTCATCTCCATTTTACAGAAAAAAATAGAAATATTTAGAGAACATCTGTTTGTTTAACACTATTTTTAAAAAGATTTATTTATTTATTTGAGAGTGCATGCACAAGCACAGACACACAGAGGGAGATGAAAAGGGAGAAGCAGACCTCCCACTGAGCAGGGAGCCTGATGTAGGGCTCAATCCCAGGACTCCGGAATCATGTCTTGAGCTGAAGGCAGACGCTTAACCTACTGAACCACCCATTGTTCCTGCCCCCATCATGCTTGGAATCCAATGAAGCAGACTGTTTGCTTGCTTACATGGAAATATGGCATGAGGCAAACAGAGATGGACATTGGTAATAACACATACACACTGAGTGTTAGGAGAATTTAAGAAGGAATTCAAGCCTGGACCACTAAGAAAACAGGTGCAGGGGGGCACTTAATGAGGGGTTGTGGAAGAAGGAAGTATGGCAGACCTTGCGTGGGTAGTTAAATCCTGTGCTAGAGGTCAATTTCAAAGCATAGATCTCAAACTCAAACCAGATCCATTTGCTCCCAAAGTCAGCCCCTGCCAATGTTATCGACACAGTTCAGTTACTCTAACTATACTGACTCCTGTGATACTTCATAACATTCCATCCTACTCTCCTCCATGCCGGTAGGGAGTACACCTCCCTAATGTGCCCAAGGCAGGGCTTCTGGGAACTTCTGTGGTGAAGGACCATGTTTCAGAATGTTCAGTCTCTCACACTGTGTTCTGATATTTCTGTTTTTATTTTCTGCTAGGGAATCAACCTGTCACTCCCTCCCCAAAGCCTTGGACCCCAAGTGTGCCCCCCCCGTTGTCTAGATGGGCTCTAAGTAGACACACAGAGAATCTTGGATAATCATGAGTTCATATGCCTAGTCATTTCCTGCCTCACCCTAAATGTGGGGAGATTATGTGTCGGACTCTGCCTTAACTGGTGAAAAAATACTCTCTAAATCTACTTCTGAAAAATTACCTAAAAGTGCTTCAGCTCTCACTGTTGCCCCACATCTACAGAGCCCTGCCCCCAAACAATTGGGCCTTTATTTTTTCTTTCCAGGGCAACAGTTAGCAGAGACACGTGACCCCCCCCCCCCCCGCCCCAGGCCTGTGGCTGGAGCCCTGCCCAGCATGGCAGGGGTGGTACCCAGGCCACATATGACTTGGAGTCTGTCGTCCAGCTGATGTACTTGATGTGCTACTGCCAGCAAGCATGCACACACGACACATAGAAGCACAGTGTTAATTTCAAGGTCTATTAGAATCCCAGGGCAGTAGAAATAACGGTTGATAGACATAAATGGTTGGAATTGGCAGGTTAAAAAGTCCTGTTCTAAAAGCTTCTAGGAGATGTTGACAAACACTGAAAATAAATAAAGACAGTCTACGATAATAAAAAATGTACTGGACCACGGGCTTTGGAATGAGCAAAGTGAGGGACTAAAGTGGACAACACGTGACAATGGTTTTTGCAACCACCCCCTGCCCCCCATCCAGAACTACTGATCAAGTCAGGCTGAAAACAGGCATCTGTGCATTTGTGTAAAAGGTATTGGAATGCATAGTGTTCTCAACGAATACATTAATAACTTCCAACATCCTCCACTTCTGGACACGATGTAATTAATTTTTGCATTGGGAAAGCAAGATGGTCTGTGGTCTGATATTTTCATTTGAAAGCAAGTGGGAAGACAAAAGCAAACAGGCTTTTTGGCTATGAGAGAATGAATGACCTTCCAAGTAAGGAATTTAAACTGGAGCTTTTGACTTCAGAGGGGGATGAAGCTAGAGAACTTTTTGATAGCAGAAACTTTAAGGTGGAGAATTCGTTGTGGGCTATGGTATACCCCCCAAAGACCCCTGAGATGCACCCCCTTCCCCATTACACAGACCACTCTCAGGTTCTGACGTCTCTGAACCACTTTTGAGCAGGAAAACACTGTTGTTAACATTTTTTTTTTTTTTTAAAGCTGGACTGGCATGCCAGCACATGCTTGAATGCTCTCACAGTTACATATAAACTTTAAAAAGAGGCCCCCTTTCCCCCTAGCCTGACTCATACTCCATGCATCATATAACCAGAGTTTGGAAAGGCTATGAAGAATGCACATGGCAATGGGATATATTTTGTCTGATTGTGGGAGTGATACAAACAGGTGATCTAATAGGGGGTGGGAGTGCGAAGTTGGGGGGTGCAGGTAAGGTGAGGAGGGGTCACAAAAGGCATTAGGACAGTTTGCTATACTTTTTGGCTATTCTTTAGGACACTTAAGATAACAGAACCATTATATTTTAAAGATGGAAGAGATCTTAGAAATCTAAAATGGATATATGGAGGCATGAACTGCCATTGTAAGATCATAAGGCCCAGCAAAGGATGTGGAAACCAGCCTCTGAACACACTGTGCATCCTTTAGACACTTTCCCTGTCCCCAAAATGTACACATAATATTTCTTGTACTATGTCAAAGTATTTATGGACTCTTTATGTTCATTCCTGATCCTGAGAGTCTGATGGATTTTCTGTTCTATTAGGGTTATCAACTGAGCATATAAATAACTGTTCAGATAAACCAGGGTGTAAGTTCTTCCTTTCTACTTAACTGTTTGAGCACAAGCAAGCATACATTGCTTCCAGGCCTCAGTTTTCTGATATATGAAATAGGAATAATAATAGTACCTATTCATAGGTGATCATGAGATGAAACATGGTGTGTTTAAGGAACCTAGGTGCACAGAAAGCCTGGCAGGTGGGAAGGACAAGGCCACGTTGTGACTGATTGTTTCCAGCCTCCCTCACTGAGTTCCTGCCCTCCTGGGTTGGCTTTTATTGGGCTACTCCAGACCTGGGGCTTCTGAATCTCTTCTTAGTTTTTTTGTTTTGTTTTGTTTTACCTTTGCCTGCTTCTAGCCTAAATCTATTTGCTCTCTGGCCATTCTCTTTTCCTTAAGGGTCTCTCCATCTCACCACATGTAAGGCAGCCAGTGTTAAAATGTCTCAATAACTTTGTTGTGCAAAAACCCATTAGAAGGAAGTGTTAGGAAAATAAGATTGAGCAGAGTGTACTGGTGAAGTGCTTCTTTGCTATAATGCAGATCAAACAATAGAAAGAGTGAGAATATTATGTCTGCTGGAACGGTTTTGAGTCCAGATTATTATGTCATCTTCCCTTTAATAATAATAGGGCAAACAACATGGCTTGTTTTCTTTATAAGCTTATTTTTTAAAGATTTAAACTTTCACTTTGGAAAACTTTTATTTTTTAATATCAGTTTTCTCTGTCGGTGTACTTAAATGACTTGCAACTTCTAATGATTCCGCCCACACTGGGACCCCAATCCCTTCCAATCTGTGTGGGGAAACAGAAAGGTAGCCTCAAGGGGAGGAGAGATGTTAAAATTACTGAGTAGGGAAACTGCTGATTTCATTTCACTTCTGATTCATGCTGTCCATTTTTTAGAGTGTTGGAAGTTCTCCTGGGGACTGGTACAGGGTGAATGATAGCGAATTTTGGAAACTGAGGGTCAGAAGAAAATTCAGGGTAAGACTCAAAGCTTTTCTTCTACCTGACAAAGGTGTATCTGGAGACCTATAATCTCTCTTGATTTTTTGTGTCAATTCAACTCCTACCCACTTCTACTTGAAAGCAGGACTTCAAGGTACTTCACCACAGAAACCAGAAAGCAACCTTTAAATAGTTCCAGAACAGCCAAAGTCTGCCCTCTCATGAGGCCCACTACTGAGTTTAATTTCACCCACACAAGAATTACATGAGGAGGGCCAGGGGAGTGAGTTTCTGGTTTGCTGATGCTTTAAGATTAGAGATAGTCATCCTCTTCTATGATATCCTTTCACTATTGACCTGGTAGGCGTGAAAGGGAAGTGCAAATGACCATCTTCAAGGACTAATTCTTCTTGGTAGGGATTGTAGTCAAGTGACAATTCCCCCAAAGAGCTGCAATCTGAGGGGACTTAAAAGGGGGCTGCTTTGCAGTGAGAGGCAACCTGGTTCAGTGGGACAATTCTGTCATTCTCTCTGCTCTTAGATTTGGGTTCAAAGTCCTTTCTTATATTCTAGCTAAGGAGCCTGGGCAAATTACTCACATCTAGCTTTGTAAACTTTTCTTTCTCTGTAAGTGGAGATACAGTCAATGTTAGAACCAATCCATATGCAATATCTGACACATAGCATCTATTCCCTCATCTTGAGAGAGGGGTTTCCATCCTGGGTAGTGACTGTACCGGGGGAGGAGAACATGCCTCCTTACGACAACTTAATCTCCAGAATTAGTGGAGATGGAACGGGAGTGCGTGTATGCTGAGAGGTGGTATTTATACTCATTGAAGACACTCAACTTTTCCTCTAATCTGTTAAAAATATGCTAGAGCCTTTTTTTCTCTCCTTTTTCTTAGTGTCTCCTAAGGATATGTACCAAGAAATCATTTAGGCTGGTACAGTGCCCACATATTACCTCTGTCATCCAGGTGATGAGTCAACAGAGTCAGCATCTACTGGTTACTAACTTCAGCATGATACACTAGAAAGAGAATTGAACTGGGTGTTACAAGGAGAAGCATCTATTTTACAAATACACATTAACCCTTTCTCTGTCCTGACACTGGGCAGCGTGTTATTGACAAAAAAATGAAGGAATCTGAGGTAACATGGTTGAGTGAGTCTAATGTAGCCTTTCCCAGTTGGAATCCAAGGATTCCCAAGGATTGAGTGCTCCAGAAGAATTCTAATTTTTAAAAATTTTGTTTCAATAATACATTTTAATGGTCATTTTACTAGTTATAAAGGCAAAACCTTTTCTTCCAACTTTACTGAGATATGATAGAATGTCCTGTAATTTACAGATGTATGTCACATTGATTTGATACACTTAGATATGGCAATATGAGTATCACGGTAGTGTCAGCTCGCACCTTTATCACGTCACGTAATTACCATTTCTTTTTTGTGGTGAAAACACTCAAGATCTGCTCTCTTAGCAACTTTTAAGTGTGTAGTACAGAATTATTATCTGTAATCACAATGCTGTGCATTAGCTCTCCAGAACTTATTCATCTTCTAACTGGAAGTTCGTACTCAATGACCAACATCTCCCACTTCCTCTACCTACTCCCCAGGCCGTGGAAAGCATCATTATACTCTGTTTATACAAATTTGGCTCTTTTAGATTCTACATATCAGTCATACCATGCAGTATGTCTTTCTCCACCTGGCTTATTTCACATAGCATAATGTCCTCAAGTTCCATTCCATGTTGTTGCAAATGGCAGGATTTCCTCTTTTTTTTTTTTTTTTTTTTTTTGTAGTTCTTTATTCATTCTTCCATTGCTGGACATTTAGGTTGTTTCCATATCTTAGCTACTGTGAATAATGCTTCAGTAAACATGGGGACACAATTATCGCCTGTTTTCATTTCCTTTGGATGTATACACAGAAGTGGGATTGCTGGATCATATGGTAGCTCTATTTTTAAGTTTTTGAGGAACCTCTATACTGTTTTTCATGGTGGCTGCACCAATTTACATTCCCATCAACAGTGCATAGGCTTCCCTTTTCTCTGCATCCTCACCAACACTTGTTGTCTCTTGCCATTTTTGATGACAGCCATTCTCATAGATGTGAGATTAAAAGTCATTGTGCTTTTGATTTGCATTTCATTATATGTACTTCAGAAAAACATCTATTCAGTTCCTCTGCTTATTTTTTAATGAGATTATTTGTTTGTTTGTTTTTGGTATTGAATTGTATAGGCGCCTTATATATTTTGGATGCTAAACCCTGATGAGATATATGGTTTGTAAATATTTTCTCCCATTCTGGAGGGTGCTCTTTCATTTTGTTGATGGTTTCCTTTGCTGTGCTTCTTAGTTTCATGTAGTCTCACTTCTTTATTTTTGCCTTTAATACTTATGCTTTTTATATCAAAAAGAACCATTGCTAAAACCTATGTCAGGGAGCTTTTTCGTCTGTTTTCTTCTAGGAATTCTATGCATTTCAGGTTTTACACTTAAATATTTAATCCACTTCAAGGTAAATTTTGTAGTGGCATAAGAGAGGAGTCCAATTTTGTTCTTCTGCACCTGGTCATCCACTTTTCCAAGCAAAACTATTTTTTATAACAATAACTCAGATCTGAAAGATACATTCAAAGGTTATGTTAATCTGCTAACTGAGACTATGGATGCATGTTCTCAGGATCCTCAAGAAGTTTCCTTTCATTCACGGTACATATGTTATTACAGAAAAACACTGTCAAATGGGTCTGAGTTTTTGTACTCCCTAACCTCTACCTAGGTGCTGTGTGATCTTAGCCAAGACACTCATTTAAGCCCACTGGGCCTCAGGATCTTCTTAAAACAAGGTGCCTGGATCAAGGGAGCTCTGAAGCTCTTCCAGCTTAAATAGTCTTTGCCTCTATGACTATCCCTCTAACTGGATTGTAGCCTGGATTTCTTTGTAATTTCTGGTTCAGAGGAGAGAGCACTGGCCAGACATCAGATCTGTTCTAATTCTCCCTTCAGAAATGATTGCTTTAGAAATGATTGCTTTTAGAAATGATGGAATCATTTTCCTTTCTATGTCTTGGGCTTTCCACCTGAGACTTGTAAATGATAACCTAAAAAGAAAACCTTGAAAATAAGTGATAAACATGCTTTAAGGCCTTGAAATATGCATTATGATGAAGGTGAGGTCTGCAGTGACACCAAGGGAAAGGACAAATTACTATCCCTATGTTAGTCAGGATGATACAGGCTATGCTATGGCAACAAATAATCCCAAAGATATACTCGTGCTACAAATCAGTGCAAGTTGGTGGGGCCTCTGCTCATCATAATCACCAAGGGATCCGCCGCTGGGAGCACCACTGAGACTCATGGCTCCCAATATCACTGGAGGAGAGAAACAGGAATTACACCTTGTCTCTTAATCACTTTGCTGTCTAATAGAAACCACATGGCTATGGCTAAGTTCACAGAGGATAAAGGACAACAGTTCTGCTTGTGACATAAAGGAGAGTATCTTGAATATTTGTGAAATTGTTATGATACTAGATCCTCACAAATGTAATATCACTGGCACGCTCAGTTTTAAACTTGGAGACTAAAATCCTTCCTGTAATTCCAGGTGGGGATTATTCTAAAATGCAAAACAACAAACAAACCAAAGTTGGTTTTGGATTTGACCACATACATTTGTCAGAAGAGAGAGCTTTGCTGAAGAGGGTGAAGGAAGAAAAGGAGATTCCGCAGGTGCTGAACTGGTGGGCGCCATGATGGAAGAATAGGCAGGTAAGAGTTCTTAGTCCTGAGAATGTGCAAAAGGAACAAAACAAAATTAACTGAGGTGAAGGTTTATGAAGCATGAAAGAACACAGAACAGTGATCAAAGGAACAAATGGTTTATGACAGAACTTCTGTATTAAGGATTCTGACGTAGAAGTCACGTTTGTGTTTCAGGTAGAATAATTCTAGGTGAGGCATGGGGAAGTAGGCTTGGAATGAAAGAAATGTGTTCACATGGAGGAGAGGTAACAACAAGAAAGTCAATCGAGGAAGTGTAGTAACTATTTGAATTTCTATGTTGGGTCCTACAAATTGGTTTGATGGTGGCATACCTTAACATTTATGACTTATTGAGATTGTCACTTCACAGTTTACTCTAACCCAGCGGAATAAATGAAAATTCTAAAAGAGAGGGATATTTGAATCAAAACATGTAATTAGTTGATTACCTGCTTCATAGAGGTAACGATGACTTTGCTTTCATGTGGTATTCTGTCATCAGTCTGGGTGGTGAGTAGTTCTAAATACAGTGGCTTTATAGTTCCTTTGAATACATTGTTCTTAGAATGACATCATGATGTGGGATAAAATATTAATTCCCAAATCACTGAAAACATATATTCAGATGTAAGTATAAAAACATTTTCAAAATGCCAAACATAACTTAAACCTATGTGTGTGTGTGTGTGTGTGTGTGTGTGTGTGTGTGTATTTATATACATATATAAATATATATATGTTGTCCAGTGCTGGATGACTAGTGATATTTATAGTTATTCACATTTTCAATAATTTTTCATTATTGTCCCTTATTTTGGTGTGTCTAGAACGTTGGCTAGCATTGAAATAGAAGTGAAACCCTACAGAGGAGAAAAGACAGCAAATGTTGGTGATAAATTTAAAAATACAAAGAACCTAGGCAGGGGGAGGAGACAAAATTCTTTACATGTGATATGAATCTTTTGAAATGACTCTGCATGATTTAGAGGCAACAACAATTAGAAGAAAAAAACCTTCAGATTTAGAATGTATACAAGATGCTTAAATTTCTGTTGACTAGGAATGCAGATAGAAATGCAGCTGGCGTGAAGAAAGAGCACCTCAAAACACCAGACTCAAGACCATGCGTACCGTTTGCTGTCAAGTATCACTTTGTAAGTGACTTTTATGCAGGAGAAAGACAATATGTACATTGATGCTGATAGCCATGGTAGAAGTTTCCTGGTCTTGACTGCACTAATGTCTCTCTTTTCCAAAGTCTGTTATGGGATGGCACAGCTGTGAAGAACTTGCAGTAATGACTGGAAAGAATCTTTTCTAGCTGTTTGAGATGAACATGGCCTTACGCTTCAGGTCCTGCTTCTGCCCATGTACAGAATCACAGATGGCAATGAAAAGCCAACCAAAATACAGCTACTGATAGAAGTTATGACCAAGTTGCCTCATGACATCCTGTAAGGGCCAGAAAGCAAATGTAGGAAAAGAAAGACATCCTAGAATGATAGATAGGAGGACTAACAGTTGTTACTCTTCTACTTCTGCCTGCTACCACCCAGTTCTGATCATGAGGGCTTGGATTATTTCAGGATGCCTGAATGGTGAGGATACGTGCATTCTTCATGGGCCTATGTCCATGGAAAAGTGTATTAATGTTTGAGAAACCCACTGTTATTGGAGAGGGAATGGCATTGTTAAGAAAAGGAGCAAAACGTCAGAAAGTCGCCCAGTTCTTGCCTGGTATATGTGTGCGGACACGAGTTCCCATGCCCATCTGTATCAGCAAACCTAGCAAAAGTGTGTCAAGAGGCAGAGTGACACTAGGGTCTGGGACTAGAAGGGCCAGGGCAATGACTCAGGGATGGGCCTTTCCCTCCTGGAGCCTCAGAAGACCTATGGCTATTGCCTAGTTCTAGATAAGAATTCAGCTTATTATATAACATATTTTCAAAACATTCTTGTGGGATGGGAAGGTGGGAGTTCTTCATGGTCCCTCTTGCCAGGAGAGGACGGTAGCACCTGTGAATTTGCTATGTACGGTGGTGGGGCAGGCTTATCAGGTTAGCCAACCTTGGAGATCCTGTTGGGCAGAGAATATTTTCTTCTCTCTCCACTTTTGTTGTTTACTTAGCAAAAGGCACTCCACCCTCACTGCAAGTTTTGACACCTGCTGATACACTGTATGGCTACTGTACCTTGACTTTCAATTACATTAAATCCTATTATAATCATTTTCTTATAACAAATCCTCTTTAACACCTAAAAAGCTCAGCTCCCATGGGTGTAGTGTTATGCTGTCAAAATAAAAAACGGAGGAATCCTACCGGAATTGCAGTAGTTCTTGCTTGTGTTTGAAAATAAGATCAACATAAGGGCCTTAACACACTCTGCATTCAATTCTGGTAGCAAAAGAGAGAAAAGTTATTCTAAGCCATTCAAATATGGCTTGACCTATAAACCAGTGGCCTTAATTCAGTGATTTTAAATCACTGTGATAGCATGGTAAAATCCTTTCTCTGGGAAAGCCTTTCAGAAGCGAGGTCCAGAATTCCTAATTATTACCATTACAATGGTTAATGTAAGCAGAATATTCTGTATTAGCCCATTATAAGAACACACTGCATGGGAAGGTGTTCATTTGTTTGTTTGCCTTATTTCTTTTAATGCTTCTGGTGTAGTCACTAAGCTTAATTAAGTTCAATTTTTTTAGGCAAATGAATGTGATGGATCCTCTTTTCTGCCTTGAATGTTTTTGTGGGTACTTTTTTTTTTTTTAAGATTTTATTTATTTATTTGACAGACAGAAATCACAAGTAGGCAGAAAGGCAGGCAGAGAGAGAGGAGAAAGCAGGCTCGCCACTAAGCAGAGAGCCTGATGCGGGGCTCGATCCCAGGACCCTGAGATCACGACCCGAGCTGAAGGCAGAGGCTTTAACCCACTGAGCCACCCAGGCGCCCCTCTGCCTTGAATGTTTTTGACCAAGATCTGTAAGTATAGCTCAGAAGTCTGTTTTATTATTCCAGCTTTTTAGTGTATTCCACGTGGCTTGTTGCCACTTTGGGAGAACTCATGATTTTGAGCAACATCATCAGGGTCGAAGAGGGGAGTGGACGTCTTAGGAAAGTCACAGATCCTGCTAGCGGCGTCTTTTCGGTGTTAGTCATGCCTGTTGATTCTACACACTGGCACTCTGAATTCCAACCAGGACAGTGAGAGCCCTTTCTGGATCAGCTGGTGGGAGGATGTCTTTCCAGTTAATCAAACCTACTCTAACAGTCACTGCATTCCATATACAACCAAAGAATTGTCTCTACTTTTTATTATTTTCCCACTATGTCAGGCGAATGCGTAGCTTGACTCTGATGTGTCAACCAGAAGGATCCAATTTCCTCTTTGCCTTTCGAGCCTTTCCTTCCAACTGGCAGGTCGGTAAAATCTTAGCCCTTCTGGGGATAAGCATGTGCCAGAGTTTAGTCATTTTCTTGAGGAACAAAATCAAGATTGTGGATGACTCTGGTCCCCCTAGATGACAGCTAGGTCTTTTGCTATAACCTGGGAGAGGTAGAGTTTTCTGCTTTTATAACGTAGCTTTGGTTCAGGCCCCTCTTTCCGGGCTGTGGGTAATGTGAGCTGGAACAGGTCGCAGAGGCTCTGGCAGCTGGCTTAACCTGTTTATATAAAGACGGAACACAGCCACTGATTAAGAGAGCCACCTCCTACTGGTTGGTTTTGGAGGCGAGCCCAGAATTTTCCATGGAGATAGCTTTTAAAAGTTAGGTCAGCATCTCAGTGAAAGATAAGGACACACAAGAAAGCCCTTGTGGGTTTCCCTGTCTTCAGAAGCCCCACTGTTCAGAAAGAGTCAGAATAGATATATTTGGCCAATAAAATGCCTCCACTAGGTTTATCTCCATGGAATGATAACTCTTCTTAGGAGTGATCCTCTGGTCTGAGGATAAAGTGGGTCAGTTTGAGCCAAGTTTCACGTTTACCAGTTTATATGTATGGCCCTGGTTCTTCAAGGTGGACTGGTCAGTGACCTGAGATGAATTTGATGTCAGGACATTGTATATGGGAGATTATTTTCATATGGTAGGGACAAGGTTATAAATAACAAGAGACGACTGCTACTCAGTTTAAATCAGCAAATGATTCTAAGGGGAGCAAGTGAGGGGTGGGTAGGAAGCTGAGCGAGGGAATAAGAACCCGATGGAAGAATTATAGAGAATCAGTGCAGAAATGCTAGGACATGAGTGATTCCATGGATTTCACTGCCCCTAATCGAACACACCTGAAGAAGTCCTATTCCTGGAAAACTGAGAAAAATGATCCCAAGTCTTGGTGTGATTTGTAGCAGGAATTCTTCTAGTGGATTGGATTGTGACTCTGCATTTTTATTTATTCAGTAGGCACAGACTATTCCTTAAGTTTTCCGTGTGCTTAGAAATAAAGACAAGGGATAATGCCAAAACACTACTTCAGCTGGATGGAGTCTTCAGTAGCTGGGGCGTGTGCCATTAAATGCGGTGATTGGAGGATATTCCTGCCCTCTAGTCTGTAACTTCCAGAGGTTAAAAAAGGAACATCCCACTTTTATAAAAGGGGGAAAAAAGCCCTTTGCATAGATTATTATATAAATAAATCTTCTTAACAAGCACTGCAGTTCTTTTTTTTTTCAAAGCACAAAGAGTTATTGTGTGATTTATGTGAAAAGGTTATATAACTGTACTCTGTTACTTTAAATAGTGTTTTTTATTTAAACTGCCAACTTCTTCATCACCAGCAAAGAAAAAAAATGCATATTTGCAAAGCACAAAGGTAATTTTCAAGGACTGTAATTAGCTCATGATAACTTTATCTTTTGTGATGTCTTTGCTGCAGGACAAGAAAAGAAATGGACTTTTTTTTTTTTTTTTTTTCCACTGTTAAATCTAAACTGTGGCACCTGCAGTGTGTCAGTTCCATTAGAACCAGGGAGAAAGTTTGAAGTATTATACTTGGTCAGGGGAAAATTATGGATGGACTAAAGTAACAGATCTTGCAATTTTCACTTGGCTTCATCTTTCCTTTTACAAACATGACAAGGCTCCATTTCCCCTGTTCCTCTGCCCCAACTGACCCTTTATTTCCAAGATATTAAAAGACCTATTTAAAAACCAAACCGAATACATGAACTGGAAGATAAAAAACAACAATGAAATCATAATAAAAGAAGCTGGGAAAGTAAAAGTAAAAGCATTTGTCTCTAAAAAATGAATAGAACTCTGGCAAGAGAAAAAAAAGGAAGAGAAGGAAACAGCCTTTGAGGAAGAGGATGCAAATTAATTTAATTCATCCTAGGAAAAGCAGTTACTCAGAAAAAATTTATTTCCACGAAAAATTCTGTTTTGGGGGGAGGTCAGAGTAGATGTGCACACAGGGTGTGCGTGTATGAGAGGGAGAGAGGGAGGGCATATTTGATAATAGGATCTATTTCTGTGATCGGTTGAGACAGCAGGAGGTCAGAGTCACAGAATTTCCCCCGGGTGAAGACTATTTACGAAGAGAGTCTAGGAAGTCTCCTTCCTAGGAAAATAGGCTGTTGTAGGCAGCGGAATTCCCTGAAGTTCTTAGCTATAGTCCATTCCGGGATTTGGAGGAGGGTTTTCTTCTGAGAAGTAAACTCCACCTTAGGAGGCTGCGATCGGGAATTCTAGACCTTATTTATCTCACCGGTGGACTCTAATCACATGAACAACAGGAAAATCTATAAAGCACTTCAAGTCAAGGAATGGCAGTGTGGCAATAGGCGCACAGGGTGTGTTTCCTGTGGCACTATGAGAACAGTATCACCTGCTTGGTCACCAACCCGGTTGCCCAGGTGGCAGTCTGGCAAACAACCAGACCGAACAACAACAACCTCTTGCAACGGCCTGTGAAATCTTCGGGCATCGCTGTTCTCAGACATTATCGATCCTTCTCAGTTCAAACGTTAGATTTCAATTTTAATGGGAATAAAAACAACCGATAGGAGACTAGAAATAAATAAATACTTCTAGAGTTCAGGGATCAGATACCCACTTTTAGCAACTCTGCACAGGGAGAAGGCAATTGATTTTTAAAGAGCGCCTTGCAACAAGCAGGAAGAAACGAGACAATAGCTGGCTTTTTCGATATCTTATGGACAACGATGCCCGTCAGTACACTTTGCAGCAAGAATTCAGTTGGAAGGGTGATTGTTATATTTTTAAATGTTCTGTGGGATTGTGGAGCCTCTGCCAGGTGAAGTCTGCAGCATTTAGGATTCATTAAATCTTGTTGTCTGGGAAGGTGTCACATACGCTGTTTCACAGATCAAATAAGAGAGGACTGAAAGCTAATTTCCCAGCCAGGAAGGAGGAAGTCAATTAAAAACATACAGATGAAGAGTGATCAATTTCCTTCACACTAGAACCCAAAGGAAGTGTTTTGAAATGTGTATTTAAACTAAGAAGTAGAGTACATATCAAAGGGAAAAGAAAAGTTAAACTGAAAGCCAAGCCCAAGTTAGCACTAATGGTACATACAAGAACAGGTGGAACCTTTTCTAAATCTACAACCACCCTCTCTCCAGCTTTAACACGTGCTGGGAAAATCTCTTCAAACAGAGAATTCTTTCTCCAAGACTTAAGGGCTGTCTTGGGCTTCTAGCAAAGGTTGATGAGTAATAGAAAATCTTCCATGTGCTCAAAATAAGGATCAGACTAAAATTAACCCCACTTGTAGACAGAAGGTGGCCAAGATGACACCGTTATCCATTATGCTGAAAATGAAATGCTTCTCTTTAAACTAAAAGTGCATAAAAAAGTCTTTCAAAATGAAATGTGTGCCAAGTTTTATGCAGGCTGGGTCACTTGGAGGGACATTTCCCTATTTCTGTCTTCTATGGACTCCATTTAGAACTTGATCAATTAGCCCTCTTTAAGTTTTTTGTTTTTTATCGTCACCTGCTCTAGAAATTCCAACATTTTGTATTTTTAGATGCTGGGGTCAGGGGAAGTGCAAAGAAGGTGACATTTTGTGCCTTCACAAGCAATTCTTTTTGACTTGAGCAGGACATGACACAATGAGTACTGAAAATGTTCCTGCTTCCCATTTTAACCCCTTAGGGTCAGAAACACGAAGTATAAATACTAGTATATACTCAGGGGGCTCATCCCATCAGAATGAATCCCATTTAGGGAGACCAGTGGTCCCTGTCAGGAAATTCTTGGAGGTCCTACAAACCACACAATTAGACTGATTGATTTTCTGGATCTGCTGTTATTTGATTGTAATCATAAAAATAAGGCAAAGAAGCTACTTTCTAATTTGATACCCCCCATTCTAAATCAAGTGTTCTGTGAATAGGCTAGCTTTCTAAAGTATGTTTTTTTCTCTTTTAAGGAGAGGAAGTGTGTGTTCTATTGGAGGACAGAAACTCCTGTCTTCTCAATTACACTAAAAAATTCAGCCCAAGTCCCTTAGAATGAATCACATATGAGAGGAGGGGAGGATGACCTGAGAGAAAGAATGGAAAAACATACTGAATTGCATAAACATTTTAACTTTCAAACGAATACAGGCAACTCCTCAGTTGCGGTCACTCCTTATTTATGAGCAGTTGGGTACACTTAAACTTCACCCCTCTTTGCCTTCTCCTTTAAAATCAGGAGCGGCTAACCTCTAGAGACCCTCATCTAAAGCCCGAAAATCATCTCTCCTCCTTGCATTTCATTCATTCATTTTTTTCATGCGTTCACTCAGTAATATGTAGTGAATACCTATTACGTGGCACGCACAGTAGTAAACAGATATAGACCTCCTGGAACTTACAGTCTAGACTGAAGAGCAGAAACAGCCTTTAATCTAACAATTACAAGAATAGATGTTAAACCACAACTCTGATAATGCAATGAGGGAGAAAAAGTCCATAGCGCTCTAAGAATGGTAAAGAGGAGAAATTGAATCGGATCCAGGAGTTCAAAGAAGGTTTTCTTGAGGAAGTGATAAAAGCTGAAATGTGAAGGTTGGATAGGAATTCATTCATCCCTGAAGGAAATGGAGAAACTTCCAGGTTAAGTAAGCATATTTGAGGATCTGAGGTGCATTGGGGCATGGGGATGATAGAGGACCAGTGTGGCAGGAGAGAAGAGGCCAAGGGCAGCCTGGTGACAGCTAAGGCAGGAGAAGAGCCAGACAAATGGATCTGAGGTCAAAGTAGGATTCTGGTTTATCCTAACAGAACTGGGGAGCCATGTGCCATTTATGGCTTTTATCACAGTGCTGCATGCGGTGAGGAAGAGGGGTCATGGTGGTTTGATAAGTGGTATTAAACGGGGGAAACATGCTCCCTTTCATTTCCCCACCTCAGCTTTTTCCCTGCCACCGTACCTTCACCTCAGATCTCCCAGATGCCCTATTTCTTCTTCTTACCCTTGCTCATCCTGCTCCTTACTCTAGGGTTCTTTAGACACCTTTACTCTGGGTCTCTGATTCGTTTCTACACTGTGGGGACTCTTGCCCTCTTGGCCCGAGGCCACAAAACCCCCACCTGTAATGTGGAGTTAAGGCAGGTAGGGACAGTTAGGTGAGGCATTGATTCAGGCCCCCTCAAATAGAATTCGAATGTATTTACTCATAGATTAGTAGTACACATAATCTTCACTGTCTACTTCACCTATGGGATGGATGACATTTGTTTTGGAAGGCTCTTCTTAGAACCTCACTCTCAGGATGCTGTTTCTATGAGAAGGTTGACTTTATAAAAACAACTTAAAAATCTTGAGGCCAAATGCATTTTTATCATTAGGAACTGCCTTTATATAAGGAAGTCCTTGTGTGGTGAGTACTTTAATGATATTTCCCCCACTTTCTTGTTTTTCATCCTTTGCATATTGAACTCAGTAGAGTGCTGGATTAATGAAGAACTAACCCAAGTAACCAGAGAAACTTTGGTCCCAATGATAGGGTTTTTTGAGAGAGAGAGAGAGAGAGAGAGAGAGAGTGAGAACAAGCAGGGAAGGGGCAGAATCTTGAGCAGGACTTAGGCCCAGCGTGGAGCCCAACATGGGGCTTGATCTCACAGCCCTGAGATCATGACCTGAGCCAAAATCAAGAGCTGGATGCTTAACCAACTGAGCCACCCAGGTGCTCCCCACCCCCACCTTCACCTTTTTCTGTTTCAACTCTAGCTAGGAGCTGGTTAGGTCAATGATTTGATTTGCTAGTTTTGATAAAGTAGCCAGATTTGAACAATTTTTAAATTAAGTGCTGAATGGATATTTAACTCATTGTGAGCAATGAATCTTTTTGTACTTACTGGATTTTGCAGTACAAGGTATATACCTGTGTTTGGCTTATGGCTGTTCTTCTTGCCCACGTTTATCAGCTGTAATCTAAGCTAGCCTGTTTTTTCTTTGTCAGTGAGGAATTCTTTTTAGAGCCTCATTCTCTATCTTCCCACATTGGGAAAAGGGAAGGAATTCCTGGGTGAATTATTTATTCAACAAATACTGCTGTGCACTTACTGTATGCTAAATACTACCTTTGCTCCCTGTGCTACCATACAAAAGTCGGATGTGATACCTGTTCTTATGGTCATACAATTCACATCAGTGCTGTCCAGTAGAAATTTCTATGATGATAGAAATGCATTATGTCTACACTGTCCAATACAGTAGGTGGTAGTTACCTGTGGCTATTGAGCACTTAAAATGTGGTCAGGGTGACTGAAGATCTACGTTTTTTGTTTTATTTAATTTTTTTACTCTTCTATTTTATTTTTTTTTAATCATGATAAATGTATTCTTAATTCCCATCCCTATTTTACCCATCCCCATTCACTTTCCCTCTGGTAACCATCAGTTTGTTCTCTATAGTTAAGTGTCTGTTTTCTGGTTTGTCTCTCTTTCCTTTTTTTCCCTTTGCTCATTTGTTTTGTTTCTTAAATTCCACATATGAGTGAGATCACATGGTATTTGTCTTTCTCTGACTTACTTCGCTTACCACTATATTCTCTAGCTCCATCCATGTTGTTGCAAATAGCAAGATTTCATTCTTTTTTAAAGGCTGAATAATATTCCAAAGTGTGTGTGTGTGTGTGTGTGTATACACCACATCTTCCACATCTTCTTTATCCATTCATCTATCAATGGATACTTGGGCTGGCTGTTTTGATAGTTTGGCTATTATAAATAATGCTGCAATAAACCTACAGGTGCATGCATCTCTTTGAATTAGTATTTTTGTATTTTTGGGGTAAATCCCAGTAAGATGATTGCTGGACCAGAGGGTAGTTCTATTTTTTATTTTTCAAAGAACCTTCATACTGTTTTCCATAGTGGCTGTACCAGTTTGCCTTCCCATCAACTGTGCAAGAGGGTTCGTTTTCTCCACATCCTCACAACGCTTATTATTTCTTGTGTTTTTTATTTTAGCCATTCACACCATTCTAGGTGTGAAGTGCTATCTTGTTGTAGTTCTGACTTGTATTTTCCTGATGATGAGTGATGTTGAACACATCTTTTCATGTGTCTGTTGGTCATCTGAATGTCTTCTTTGGAGAACTGTCTATTTATGTCTTCTGCCACTTTTAAACTGAATTATTTGTTTTTTGGGTTTGTTGAGTCGTATCAGTTCTTTATATATTTTGGATACTAACCTTTTACTGTATATGTCATTTACAAATATCTTTTCCCATTTAGTTGTTTGCCTTTTAGTTTTATTGATTGTTTTATTCTTTGTGTAGACACTTTTTATTTTGATGTAGTCCCTGGAGTTTATTTTTGTTTTTATTTCACTTACCTCTTTTATTTAATTTTAATTAATTTAAATCAAAATTGAAATAGTCACATGTAGCCATTGTATTGGATAGTACCTGTTTAGGGGTACAGAGAGGCAGGTCTAGTAATGAAGGCAACCAGTTGGAGCCTGGGAAAATTATTAACTGCTTACACATTGTAGAACTAAAGGAAAAAGTAACTGAGTTCCAGGTAATTGCCGTTTTAAATAGGAGAAATGTGGGGTAAATGACATGCACACAATCTTCTGGGAAATAAGTTAAAAAGTCTTAATAAAGCTAAAACCCGCTAAAAAAAGATGTTTGACCATTCACTGGCTTTTCTCCAAATTTACACAGATGCACCTAACTATTGCATTCCTCTTAAAAAGAACCCCATGAGGATTTCTAAAACCAAATGCACAAGCACTCTGAGCATTTTGGAAGTCATAGGGGATCCTTACATTATCATTGTGCTAGAAATCATTACTGAGCTGAGCTGCATAACAGGAAAGAAGTTGAGCTTTTAAGGATAAATGGGTCATGCAATGATTTAAATCACCATTGAAAAAAAAATCTAGCATAAAACGTTTTGTTCTGGAAGAATATCACCCATTTTAGAAACCAGTTCAGAGGAACTCTTTGGCTAGAACAGTCTGTATCAGACAGTTGTTTAAAAGTTGTATGTTGTGTTACTGGTAGCAACAGGCTTCAGAGATATTTTGTAGTTGAAAGTCATCATACCTAGCTTGCAGCTGTTAATCAAAGAAGGAATTAGGAAAAGGAGGGAACACTTTCCTTCATATTCTGAAAAGAACAAGGCCAAGAGAAAGCTTTCTTGGACTGGGAGGAGTGGATCATCAGTGTGGGGGGTGTGTGTGTGTGTGGGGGGGGGGATGGGGAATAGTGGGGGGTGGTTTTGCAGAAATAGAGGGATGCTCTAAATGTTAGTGATCAACTCATGCCTCTTTTATGTGTGGAGAGACAGTTCAAGACAGAACAGAGCCCTGCAGCTAATGCACAGGGGTTGGAAAGGAAATGAAAGCTGTGTATTTAATTGTTTCTAGAAAGCTAATAAGAGGAAAGAGACCACATACAGATAGAGAGGTGCACCTGGGGTTAGGCCTATGCAGAATCTGGCTTGAAGGCAGTGGATACAGTGTGGATTAAAAAAGCAGCTTAATCTAGTCTGGGGGGAAGATGAAATTTAGATTAAATGGTGATAGAGACAGATTTTTTGAAAAGTATGAAAAATCCAACTTTATACTATTTAAGAGTTGTAAAAAATGTACTATAACTGAAATAAGGAGCTGAATATATTACATTTCATTGACTTTGGCCCACTTGTGTCCATCACAGGAATCTCGACTAAAAAAAAAAAAAAAAAAGTCATCTTCTTGCCTTCCACCACCTGGTGAGAGTCTACATCAAATATATTTCCCTAAGACCTTTTTTCCCCCTCACCTCTATGTCTGTTTCCTTATCACTAGAATAAGAGTGCTAATATCTATTTCTGTCTGCTTCACAGAGGTAACAGTCAAACAAGAAAACAAGTGAAAAACATTTGGGGAACTCTAGGACATATGCAAATATAAGCAGTTTCATTTATTATTTGAATGGCAAATAATAGCCTGAAAGGTAAATCTGTGCACTTGCACACAGAGAGTGATTACAAAAAACCCTGGGATGGGATTGACATGCCCTACTGTCCAGGTGAAGGAAAATGGTCAATGGAACAAACCAGAGCATATGTGTCTATTTAGAGTAGGTGGATTTCTAAGTAATTGTGGACTTGTGAGAGAAAAGGCTGGAATAGAAATATTAAGTAAGGCCCAAGTTCTTTTCTGTCCATAATAACAGAAATCTAAAATATGTACATGTTTTTAATTATGGTACAACCTCTAGTGTGTGCATACTGTTAGTTCCAGACACACATATAATTTTTTGTTTGTTCACCAGGCAACTCTAACCACTATAGAAGATGAGCTAATACAAATCACTCTTGCTCTCCGATTCCTAAGAGCCAGGCTGTCCTCTGGTTCTTTGACTTTGAACCATTTATGTACTCCTTCCAGGGTATGGTGTTCTTAAAATTTAGAATAAAGTCCACCCAAGGTCTTGGGTTCAAGGATCCCCAAATTCAGGGCACATGAAGAGCTTACTTTAAGAAGAGTTATTACTCAGAAAAGTAGCTGCAATGGGGCTGGATTTTTTTTTTTTAGCTCCTTTTCAGATTAATCCTTTCCTCTTAGTCATTGTAGGCTTTGGGAAAGAAGGTGAGACAATGGGACGTGCTTGAGGGGAGGAATAAAGTCCACAGAGCTCTGCTGAGCATCATGTGTACCGCTGGGTCTCTGAACCTCAGGTTCTCAAAGGAAATTCTCCTGATTGGAAAAGAGCAAACTCACATTTCTAAGTGCCAACAACGAACAGGGACGGGACCAGGCACTTTATAAGCCATCATTTTGTCTATTGGGGAATAGCAAGAGGTGAATGATGTCTTTGTTTATGCAATTTGGCTATAAAGTGTATAAAGTGAAGTAAAACTCTGCCGGGTGAATCCAATTTCTTATTGACTTTCCCTCACATTAGACACCATCCTTGTGGCTCTGGCTGCTTGGCCATCCTTCTCTCCTGGAAGTGTCACTTTTCACATGCTCAATTATCTCAGCAAATTTGTGTCATCTCAGTCTTAACCAGGCTTACACAAAGGGATGTCGTTGCCATCAGTTTTGTTCCAAATACATATTTTCCCCCTAAGTCTGTGGGAATTAAGATAGTGTCATTGTTTCCAGAGCCAAATGCAAGAAAGCCACGTTTGTGTTTCCGAGTCGTCAGAGCCTACCTTCTTCCTTCCATACATTGGATCTTTGCTGTCTGAGTTTGCATAGGGAGGGAAGCCCCAAGACAAGGGAGGAAATAGGAACTGTGCCAGCAAGCAGTCAGGCTGGGGCTGTGCATCTGCGGGGCCCACGTCCAAGGCGACACCCAGGCTGTCCTTGTGGGCCGTTTCTTTGCAGAGTCACTGGAATACTTGATTTTTCTTTTTTTTTTTTTTACTATTTCGGCAGCTCCCTTTATGAGGATTTGTTCTCCTCATCCACAGAAGCCCTTTTCAAACAGTACTGAGAAGACCGATAAGAAGGAAAAGCATTCACTGAAGGGTTCTCAGAAAGAAAGCATGCGATTTCACTCCAGGCCAGGGCTGCTCTGATTAGCCCAGGCCCAGCTGACAGCAAGGTTGCCAGGCAGTCCTTGTCCTGCCAAGAGGGTTGGTGGAATGAAGCAACCATGTGGTTTGTGTTACCATTTTTTAGCTTTTTCAGGTTTTGAGAGGAGAACGTCACTGGTGATAATAATTCAGTTTGGAATAAATACATTTTCAGTGCAGACTTCGGCAACTGCTGATTTGTTTGAAATCCGAAAGTCCATAGTCACATAGTACAATGTGGACTGGATAAAGCACAGGATATGTCAAGATCCTACTACCTAAAATAATGATGTTTCTGGCCAAATCCTCTTTTAGAAAAGAGAGAATAAAAAATAAAAAGAAAGAAAGAAAGAAAGAAAAAATCTCCAGCATCTCTAAGCTGCTACTTACAGCCTTTATAAAGTTAGCACAGGAAAAAGAAACCAAACAATAAGCTAAATTCTGCCTTCTACTTACACCATCTTCTCTAAAGTCAGAGTTGATTTTTTTTTTAATGCCTCAAGTTAAAACTTGCCACAGAGCAATCAATTTGTGGAAGCTTATGAGAAACCATAACATACAAATGTCATTGTAATTTTGTCATTGATTACCTACATTTTTTAGTTAAAAAAAAAGAGAGAGAGAATGCTGGGTTTATTCACACGTTGAATTCTCCTCCTGTGTATTCTTGGAAATATTCTTCTCAGAAAGTCTGGGACACTAAATTGGAACAAATGATTCAATTCATAGAGAATTGTGCAAAGTCATATGGTTTGCTTGCTTTAAACTTAATAAAGTACCTTATGAATTAAGCCTTTCCTCAAAGACATGCATCCATTGCCCTCTCAGTAAGTAAGACCCATCAAGGTCCCCATGGCATTGTTGCCACTCGTTAGCTTTTCAAGAAACATATTTTTGAAAAACTCACATTTTTCAAAATCATTTTAGCAGAATTCAGGTACCCCTTAGAATGCTATTGCCTTCTTATAGCATTTTAAGGATTCTGGGAAACCCACTAAGACACTGCACTCCTGGAAACAAGATCTTTCTCTCAGAGGTCATAAAGCAGCAGAAACCAGAAAGAATCCATAGCTGGTGCAGTCACACATTTCTGGAAAGGCTTTCAAACAAAGAAGAAATATAACTTGTCAGTCATAATGCCCTGGCCTAAACAAAATGCAGTTTTGCTTAAAGAGACTCTGTCTCTTTAACAAACATAGTCATTTGGGCTCCAAAATTATGCTCCACAAAACACTAAATTAGTTTTGTCAAAACATAACCTTGGTTCTCAAAACATTGTCAGACCTTTCCAAGTTCAATAAAAGAAGGCAGTGTTTGTGGTTTACGTGGACATTGTCTTCTGCATACTCTACATAGTATCCATCAAGTCATGTCTGTCTATCCATCCATTCATCCAATAAGCATTATCAAATTTTTATTATGTGCCAGGCACTGTTCTGGACCTGGGACACAAAGGTAAAAGGACACATTCATATTCTCAAGGCTAGTATTCCTAATGAGGGGATAGACATGAATAATCATTGTAATCAAATGCCATGACCACTGTAATGGACAGACTGAGCAGGTGAGAAGCTAGAGTGTTGCAGGGCTGTAATGTTGCATTAATTCAGGATACTTTCAGAGCTAAACTGAAGACAGACCATTCTTTTCAGATACTCTTAATATTCAAAGAAGACCTAGTGTCTGAGATCACCTTCTTCTTTTTTTTTAATGAAATGCACAATTAATGACACTTTCATAGGGAACACACTGCCATAGGGATATACAATTAAGATGTCTAAACCCATGTTTCTCAAAAGAGGGAGCTTTCCTGGGAGAGGGAAAGGAGGACAGGAGAATATTTGGCAACTGTTGATTGGTAGGTTCTCCCACTAGCTGGATCTATGTATTTTTCTTCCTTTTCAAGGAAACAAAAGAGGATACAAATGAATGAGTGACATTATGGTATGGAAAATCCAAATCTGATCTAATTTACTTAAGAGCAAATATTATGATACCTCTTATTGTTACAACTTATGCCTGAAAGATTTCAAATAGATTGTGACTACTGGGCTGTTTCATTGCAGTTGACAATGACTTGTTCCAAAAGCTTGTCAGAGACATCCTTGAGGGGTTCCCACTCTCCTAAGGTTACATAGCATTTTCATGCATCACCTTGGGAACAAACTACAGAGAATAAGTTTGATTTTATACTTTCATTTTTAATGATGCTACATGTCACCAGCCACATAATTGATGACGACAAGATCTGCCCTCCTACTTTCCCAACATTAAGAATGAGATAGTATGGTGAGACTCAACAGTTGTCTATAGCTGGGGAAGGGACCTCTCTGCCACCCAGCACTCTCATAGGGCTCCAAAAGGAAATTCTGATGGCAAACCTCATGGTCTCAGGGCAATTCTTCCAAAGGCCTTTGAGTTCCAACAGAACATGTCGAAGGATGTAGCTGAGTAATTTGTCTATTAGGCCAGGGGTGGTGGTGGTTGGGGTGCAGAAATCCTGGAATCTGTAAGCTTAGATGACACAAAGACTAGAAAATGTGCCAGACAAGGCACTATTCTCTTCACATGCGAGGTTAAAAGAATTCTGTTTGTACACATGACAGACTAGACTAATTATAGTAATTAATAATAGTAGACTATATGTAGAATTACTAATGATGTAGAATTTCTTATTTTTATCTTTGCATGATCCATTCAATAATAATCAATTGGGGCTGTTTGCTGATCTTTTTCAGTCACCAAGATCAGCAAACAGCCCCAATTGATTAGAATCCTAGATCAGTGGTCCTTTGGTCCAATTTTCTCCTTCAGTCACTGAGATGCCACCGGTGCTCTAATAAACAAATAAACTGTTTTAAAGCCATGAAGAGGCTTTAGACTTTACTAAATTAAAGGTGGGGAGTAAACTTACTGTTTGAAAATATGATTCTCAAAATCCCCTCACCATCTGTCTCAGAATGTTCACTGGATGCTTGATGTTGGCCAATGTTGCTTTGACTGCAGGCTGTCAGGGAGCACTCAGGGGCTCAGCTCATGACCACACTCAGTGGTCAAAGGAGGTAGCTGCTTTCCAGCAGATATCAGTAGGTCTTTCTGAGCCCACCTGTGTTCCTAGGGCATGCTGCAATAATCCTCTTGGCTATTCTGTGCATACAAGTCCATAATCAGTGTCTATTCAGTTAAATTAAATATATTTTTTAAGTTGAAAAAACAGCCAACAAACAGAACGTTCTTAGTCATTTAAGTGTATTATACCTGTGACTTCTGATCCACCAATGGACAGTGAACACCTACCATCTATTGTTGCCCCAGCGGAGTCCCCCAAAATGTCTGCATGGGACCAACAGAAGTGCTCCTGGCCACGTGATGCTGAGAAGAGCCTTCTGTGCCCTCTGACTGGGAAAGGTAGGTCTGGGATGGAATGGTGAGTCTGTGGATACAGTGTCCTATTTGGGAGGTCTTTTTTTCCATCTCTATTTCCTCTAACTTTTTGATGCCCAAAGGGGTGCTGGCCTTGACTTTCCCACCCATTCCTAAAGGCCTCTTTCCTCAGTGCTTGACTTTGTTTCCACCATATTCTTTAACTCATTCCCATGTAGAACCCGGTTCTGCCATGGGCACTTCTGATTTCACTGTACAACTTGGAAGCTGTGTCCCTTTCTTGCTTCTTAGATTGAACGCCTTCAGATCAGGAGTCCTGCTGGGCCCTGGTCTAAACCAGCCTTGGTGCCCTTTCCTTTGTCTTTACCACTCTTCCTGTCTTGGATTTACTCCCATGTTGCCAGCCCTTACCTGGCTTCCCTTTTGTTTTGGGGTCTGCCCCTCCTGCCAGCTCATTTCCTCTTCCCTACTTCCCTCCTGTGCCTTCCAGCACAATGGGATTGAGTGCTGGCGACAGGCACCTTGGTGTGAATTATTTTATTTGGCCCTTTGTTGCCAGCCGAAAGGGACAATCAGGGAAAATAGAGATAGGAGTTTTGGAAACTTCTAGGGTGAAGCACCGAGAAAGGGGAAAGCAACAACAACAAAAAAGAGGAGAGGTGGAAAGACAGAGGCAGCAGAAATTGTGGAGATAAAAGGCCCATTTGACAGTCTGCCTTCAACTTCTTCACACAGCTTTCTAGCCCTGGTCCCTCCGAACCTGCCGGGGTTTGCCCTCGTGTGGTCTCGTGGGAAAAGAGGGGAATCAAATGATCATGCTACAGAGAAAGGTTACGATAAGGGAATTTGTTCAGGTCAGTGCTATCTGGAAAAGTATACCTGGGGAAGTAACAAGGTTGGTGAAATTTGGTGGAAATTTAGGCTATAACTCAGTGACTATAGAAAGAAATACTTTTACTGGAAGAAAGAGGAGTATGAACAAGAGCCCTGTGCTAGAAAGGAACATGGTGTGTGCAAAGAATTGAAAGAAAGCCTGAATGTCTGGGAGGCAGAGTGGGGAGATACATTATAGGACGGGCTAGGGTGTTGAATGTAGGTTTTTAGAAGCATGTTAAGCACATTTTTCTTTGTCCTAAGAGCCATGGGAAGTTAGGAGACAGCAGTGGAACAACATGCCACAAACTTAGTGACTTAAAAAACAATAAACATTTAGTGCTTCACAGTTTCTGTGAATCAGGAGTCCAGGAGCAGCTGAGCTGCGCAGTTTTGATTCAGGCCTTTCATGAGGTTGCAAATCAAGATGTGGGCCAAAGCTCTACCATTACCTGGAATCTTAACTGGAGCTGAGGGTCTCCACAGTGGCTCTCCTACATAGCTGGCACATTGATACTGCTCTTGGTGGGATGTCTCAGCTCTTTTTATATCCACCTCTCCACAGGGCTGCTTGAATATCCACAAACTGTGGCAACTGTCTTCCCCCATATCAACTGATGAGAGGGAGGGAGGGAGGGGGAGAGAGAGAGCGCGAAAGAGAGAACATGAGCCAGTCTCATAAATCACATAGGATTGCTGTCACATTCTACTTGTTAGAAGTAAGTCACTAACTCCCATGAACATTTAAAGGGAGGACAATTCACCTACACTTTCTGAAAGAAGTAGTGTCAAGGAATCTGGGACATATTTTAAAATCACAAAACCATTAAAGGATGTTAAGCAGGAATGGTGACACAATCAGATTTGCTTTTCAAAAACATTACTCTGAGTGGAAAACAAATGAAATAAGGACAGTCTTGGTTAATAGATATTAGTGTGATCCAGGTATAAATTGATGGTAGAGTGGAATAAGGTGGGGGTAGAGATGAAGAGAAACAGAAATGAAAGTTTCAAGATACATGCAGAAGGTAAAATGAGTTTTAGCAATTGATTGGACTTGGCAGTTGAATGGGAAGGGATATTATAGATTCTTAAGTTTCTGGTTCGCATAGATGGATATTGTGGCATTTAGTGGTATGGAGAATGTTAAGAGAATGCCAATTTTGGTCTTTCAGAGGGAGTGAGGGTAATCATGAGTTTCATTTAAGACATATTACATTTGAACTGTCTTTGAAACATCCAAGTATGGTCACCAAGTAGTTCCTTGGTCATAAAACTCTGGAACTAAGATGCTAGTTTTATGCTAGACATATAAATTGGTGAATTATCCATAGATAATCCATAGATAAGAAGGATATCTCTGGGTTTGTTGAGAACTCTAGAGAAAGAAAGAATGATATGAAAAGAAAAGAGAGTCTTGAGAGATTGGATTTTTGTCTAGCAAGTATTAACTCTTCTACCTTTTTTTTTTTCCTATGAGAGAAGTCTACTTCCCTGTTCCATTGGTGCTGGCCTTGGCCATGTGATTCATATTGACCAATGAGGTGTCAGCAGACGGTACAGTAGCAGGTGCTTAAAATATGTGGAGGAACTTCCCTCTTGTGCTCTTTTCTTTTGCTTTGAAAACATGCCTTTGATAGCCACTGGTTCAAGGAGAGATTAGCAGATTTGTGCTCAACCCGAAGTGTGGGACCAAACCCAGCAAAGCCTGGCCTATATCAGTTGAGCCCAATTTACAGATCTCTAAGCAAGAAAAAAAAAATGCTTATTTTTGTAAGCCAATAAAATGTCAAGATTTTTAGCTTAATTATGTAGCATTGTTTTGGTAATAGCTGACTGGTATGAGGGTCTAGGATCTAGTAGACAGGAATACTATTTTTTAAAGTCCTTATGTGCATTTTTTAAAGAGCATTATTTATCTCTGATACAGGACTGTATTAACAAAACCTAACGTTTGGTGTAACATCTCATGAATACAAGCCTGGATCACAATCTAATGTAGGTATGGCTGTTGATCCATGTAGACATGGATTTCTCTAAGTCGTGCAAACATATTTTGTTTGTTTGTTTGTTTTTTAAAGAGGGAGAGGGGCAGAAGGAGGGAGAGAATCTTCTTTTTTTTTAAAATTGATTATTTTTTTAAATTTATTTATTGGTCAGAGAGAGAGGGAGAGAGAGCGAGCGAGCACAGGCAGAGGCAGAGGGAGAAGCAGGCTCCCTGACAAGCAAGGAGCCGGAGACGTGGGACTCGATCCCAGGATGCTGGGATCATGACCTGAGCCGAAGGCAGCCGCTTAACCAACTGAGCCACCCAGGCGTGAGAGAGAGAATCTTAAGCAGGCTCCACACCCACTGCAGAGCCCAATGCCGGTCTTGATCTTATGACACTGAGATCATGACCTGAGCTGAAATCAACACTTAGCTGACTGAGCCAGCCTGGCGGCCCATTGCACCTATATTCTTACAATATAAGCTCCTCAAAGCATGTTTCTTCAAATAACATGAAGAGGTTCCATGAAACTTGGATATAGCACTCATCAAGATCAACAACTGTATCCTTTCCTTTTCCCTGAGCACTTTTTTATTACAGGTTGTAAAGAAATGCTTAAGAAAGTTGATGCTCTATCCATATACTATGTTAATATTTTAGATGATATTTTATTGTTGTTGTTAAAGCACATTTCAGGAGAACAAATTTTAAAGTAAAAAAAAAAGTTATTAGTGGCAATAAACAGGCCTGTAAATAGTGTTTCCATGAAATGAAGGCAATCAAAGTGGCTCTTTTGGCTACTATCATTTTCATAAAAGCTTTGATTAGTTATGAGGTAATTGTGAGAGATGATGAGTTAGCCTCAAAGAAAGAAAAACAGTTTCTCTAGTTTAGCAGCTGTGGATCTTCTGGTAATTGTTGAAATATTCCTTTTTAGTAAACTTAAAGCTAGCTTTTCTATGTTGCAGTGGAATGCTTCATTTGAAATACATGTTTTAACTTTTTTATTTGTAACATTTTTCTTCAGTGTAACTCTAAACTATAGTTGAGAAGGACAGCCCTTGGATTTATGTGTTACCTCTGTTAAAAAGTAAGAAGACTCTATAGGAAAGGCAAAAAAGAGGCTGCATTGAAAATATTTGACTGTCACGTTTTGGTTATTAAAATGTGATTTCCCTCCTGACCAAGGTACTCATCTTAAATGTCCATAAAACTTGTGTGCCTGTGTGCACACAGGACAAGTGTGGTTGTCCAGTGTTTCTGAGGGACATGTGAAATTATACCTTGCCTAGTTTGGCCACAGTGTGAAATTTTAAAGTATAAACATGATCAAAAAGAAAAGTGGCTTCAAAAACAGAGAAACAACAACATTCCATTCTCCCAGAACCTTTTCAGTCTTTCAGTCAGACAGCTGCCCCCCACTCCCTTCTCCCAGCAGTCATTAGAAACAACATCCCATTCCCCACCCAGTCCCCCACCCGCCTGAAAGTAAAGGGCACCATCAATTTTGTCAAAGAAATTGCCAAAATAACAAAACTTATTGGAGTGGATAATTTCTCACAGAACTTGGCAGTCAGCTACAGATGTAAATCTGTCTTTCTTATCCCTCACCCTACCCCTGAGCGAGGGAAAACAGCCTAAACCTGCAGGAAAAACCTTTTTCAACCAGAGCATAATACTAACGACACCGCCATCTTGGAATATTTTGCTTGTACTTCCCTTCTTCCTTCTTTATTACACATCTGTGTGTGTATGTGTATGTTGTGTCTTTTTGCCTTTTCATTTTGTTCAGCATCCAAAAAGGTTATTTTAGCTGAAAATATCACACAAACATGGTTAAAAAAAGCAAACAAGCAGAAATGTATGAAGTTAAAATTGAATGTTTCTCTCCCCATACCCCTGAGCCCCTTTCCCATTCTCTTAGACTTCCAAACAACACAAGTTGTATGAGGGAAAGAGGGTGTGTGTGTGTGTGTGTGTGTGAGAGAGAGAGAGAGAGAGAAGGGGGTGGGAGGAAGAGAAAGAGTCTTACTATTGTCTTATTTTTAATTTAAGAAAAAAAATATATTATACATATGCAAACTCCTCCCTAGATGTGTCCTCCACCAGAACCCAAAAAACAAACCCCCCAAACCTCTGATATTTAGAAGTCTAAGAGAATTGCTGCTTTAAAAGTATTTCAAATTAAGCTCATTCCAAAGACTTTCCAGTATAACCAAACAATGAGAAACACTGGTATCCAGCCAGTCACAGCCTCTGCCATCTCTGACTTAATGTAATTTGATGATGATTAAGTCAAAGAGAAGACAAAGGTGAGTTCATATTACAGGAAAACAGACAAGAGATCTCCATTTATTCATATTTAAGTTTTCTTATTTTTATCTACGATTTTAGAAAATGTTTATTTTGTTTATGTTTAGGATGATTTTGTTGGTAGGATAAAGTCTCTTGGGCCTTGTGTTTTCTTCTTAATTATAAAGGTTTGTGGAATGTTCTCTGAGAACAGAAACCCTTCCTCAAGGAGTTGTTTTTCCTAGAATATTAGGAGGGTCTCTACTAGGTAAGCAATGATGTCAGTGCAAATGTTGTAAGACTCTCCTTTCCCATCCAAGCTGGCTTAATATGTTTTAGTTCTATTACTTGACTGTTTTTAAAACAGATTGAAAAATTTGCTCACTGAAAGAGCAATGATTAACTAAACCTGTAAACTGCCATTTCACTTGCTATCAATAGCTTGAAAGAAAATCTAAATCCATGACTAATGGCCTGAGAGAGTCAAATACTTGTTTTGAGGAGCCTCTTTAGACCAAAGTGTCATTTTTGAGATCTTTAGTTTTTTTCTTTTTTCCCTATGTTACACTCTATCTTTTAAAAAAACATACAAACTCTATTAATAATAAAAAATATATTCCCAGTCTTTATTCTCTTTTTAACTACACACTTAAGTGTCTGTGGTCAGTTTTTCTCTGAGGAGCTCTTCCTGAATTTGCCAGGAGACAATTGTGGAGAACCGGTTAAGAACTTGGGCCCCGGAGATATCCTCTCCTGACTCAAACCTTATAGGCCATACGGCTTATATTAACTTTCCTAATCTCTTTACACCTCAGTTTTCTCAACTGTAAAATGGGCATAAATTTATAATTATAATGTAAACTTGATAAGGTTGCTGTAACTATTAAGAAAAATGTAAACAAAGTTCTTCATATAGTTCTGTTCCATAATGAGCCTCAATGAAGGAAATTTTTAAAAATAATATATATGAAATAAAAAATTTTAAACTTCCAAAGTTCCCACATAAAAAATATCAAACTATGTGGCCTTGGATAAATAAAGCTTAAATTATACCTCCAGATCATCCTATATCTCAATCTCAAAGTTTATTATATTGCCTATGAAGTATAGATTACTATAGTCCAATCTATACCAGCCAGGATGTAACTGACAACCTGGGGATGCCCATGGCAGTACACTGGTCTACAAATGTGGAGGACAAGGTCAAAAGAAGTTATGCAGATCCTAGCAAGATTTGCCCAAATGGCCTAGGGAAAAATATGTGTTCACGATTGAATTACTGATTGGCAGAGACCAAAAAAATGACTAGTATTTGGAGCTTACATTGCTGAATACAGAAACAGAACTCAGGGCCAAACAGATTACTACTTTCCCTTTGGATCTGAAAATTTTAAAACCTCAATAACCAGGACTGTACAGTAAAGTTAGAACATAAATTTATATAAGTTCCTTTTCATATGTATTTTGTCTAGAATTGGGGCATTCATTCCTTCTGCAAAAAGTGTGTGTATATGTCTTTATTTACTATGGGCCAAACCTAGTAAACCTACTCTCAAGGCTATTGAAGTAAACCTGGTAATTTCACCAGAGTGTTTTGGGGTATTATTGGAGCCCTTCAGAGATATCTACCACTCTTGGTGGGTTGGAGGTAGTGTCTGGTAACATGGTTAGGAAATGACATCTGAAATCATTCTTACAAAGGAGTAACAGTCAGCAGAATTAAAGGGGAGAAGAGGGAGGTAGTGGAGAGACAAAATGAGCAAAAATGCAAGTATAATAGATTGGTAGTTAGCTGAAGATGGATCCAAGGTCAAAGGAGGGTTTTTAATGAATGGGAGGAACATGGGGATAGGTTTGAGGGGATGTCAGAGTAAAGAGAAAGATTAAAGGCACAGGAGAGGGGGGCCAAATTCTCAAGAGGAGGTGGTGATAGCCTTTAACTGAAGGAAAAGCACCCCACCCACGTGCTGGGGATAGAGAAAAGTCAGATGTGGGGAGAAACTCTGATAATTATTACTGATTTCACTTTGATTAGAAAATGGATTTTCCTTTGAACACCAGGGTAGAAAAACCTGTTTGTTTACTTAGAATTTTCCTGAATGCAAAAGGAGTAGGGAAAAAAAGAAAACAGGGAAATGAATTTTGTAGTTAAATACCTGCCAATTCTCTATTTGGAAGATATTAACTTCAAATTGTTTTTCTGTTTCATCCATCTTGCAAAAAGATTTGTTTTGTGTAGGTGTCAGTTGGCTGAAAACATTTTACATTTTTTATAAAAATTTAAGTGATTTAAAAACTTGAATATAGGGGTGCCTGGGTGGCTCAGTGGGTTAAAGCCTCTGCCTTCGGCTCGAGTCATGATCCTAGGGTCGAGCCCCACATCAGGCTCTCTGCTCAGCAGGGAGCCTGCTTCCTCCTCTCTCTCTGCCTGCCTCTCTGCCTACTTATGATCTCTGTCTGTCAAATAAATAAATAAAATCTTAAAAAAAACACCTTGTATATACACAAGGCAGGGGCATTCTTCATATTATCAAATATTTGATTTCCTGTGAGGTTAACATTTTCATATTTTTATTTCTCTCTTTTATGAATTGTCAGTTTTGTTACCTGAAAGAAGGCTTTTTATGAAACACCTTCAAGCTAAAATAAAAAATCTAGGATCAAGAGAATTCAGGATATTCTGATCTAGGGTGGATGAATTGGGAAAGCAAGAAAAAAATAACCACGACAGAAAAAGCTGCATGGAGATGTAGACTCTCATATATGAAAGAGAATTCCGTGGCTCCTGGTCTAGTCAGTATCAAATGAATTAATCTGATGTGCAATTTCCCTGTGGAATACTCATATAGCATCGGTTTGACCACTTCTAGAAAGAGGAAGGTCGCTGCCACTTGAGGTTGCCCATTCCATTTGGCTAAGCACCCATTTCCAAAAATATCTTTGGTGTGAAAGGGTCAAGATTATTAATACACAATATGAATAGCTCGTACTTACAGAGAGCTTCCTATATTACCAGGTTTAGTTCTAAGTGTCTTACAGGTATTAAATCATTTAATGCTCAAAGATTCCTTGAAGGAGGCTATTATTTTCTCTATTTCACAGATGAGGTAAATGAAGCTCAGAGATGTTGGATAGATTTATCAATGTCACACAGTTAGTACATAATAGAGCAGGGCATAGCACCCCAAAATTCTAGCTCTGGAGCCCATGCTCTTAACATTCATCAATGTTCTTCCCCTCACTGAATTTTCCAAAGTTTTTCTTGCACTTAGATTGGTGAAGTAGAATCTAGTGTCAACCACTCAATTTTTTTCCCCTTCTTCATTTTCCAAGGACAGATCTGCTGTTGCCAGACTATTTGTTTAGACTTTTGTGAGGCAGAACCAGGAACAAGAAAGAAAAGAATAAAAAGCAGATGGGCTAAGGGAAGACATTTCTGAGGAATATGGCACAGAACCAACAGAGTATGAGAAATATGTTGGAGGGGAAAAGGAAATTTTAAGAAGAATCACTGGAGATTTTATACTTCATATTGTGCAAGAAATGCAAGGGAGGAAGTAGAATTACTCTTATGTCCCTTTTTGTTAGCTGGACTGTGTCTCTTGATTATGGCACCATTCTAACACTCAACTATGTAGAGCATGGATTTAGCAGGGTTACACATCTGTATAACCCCAATTTTTCTTCCTTTTAAGTTCTTCTAGAGCCATCTGGCTCAGAGATACTCTTTCAAGTTTTTAAGGATGCTTATCCTATTCAACTTAAATTTTTTCTTGGCTAAACATTTCTACCAGTTATTTCTTTTTTCCTTTAAAAAAGGCTTATTGTGTATAATTGATATACAATAAACTAAACATGTTAAAAGTGTACAACTAGATTAGTTTTGACATATGGATATACTCACAGATCATCCTCATAGACAAGATAGTGCACGTATCCATCACCCTCAAGACATTTCTTATGACCCTTGTTAATACTCTCTCTTCCTTCTATCCTGTCTCAATCCCCAGGAGATAACTGACCTGCTTTCTGTCACTGTCGATTACTTTGTACCTTCTAGAGTTTCATATAAGTAGAATCAATCAATATATAGTATTCTGAGGAGGGTGAATTGGGAAGTCTGGCTTCTTTCACTCAGAATAATTATTTGGAGGTCTATTCCTGTCGCAGGGTATACCAGTAGTCAATTTTTTGTACTGCTGAATGACATTCTGTTGTATGGATATACCTTATGTGTTTGTTCACTTCACTCACCTATTGATGGAATTTGAGCTTTCACCAGTTTTTGGTTATTACAATAAAACTATTCTGAACATTCATATACAAGTCTTTGTATAGACATAAGATTTCATTGTTCTTGGATACATAACTAGGATTGGGATGATTAGATCATATGTACGTTTAACTTTAAAACAGCAACAAAAAACCCTGCTAAACAACTTTCCAAAGTGGTTGTACCATTTAAAAAGTCCTACCATCAGTGTATGAGAGTTGCACTTCTCTACCTCCTCATCAACACTCAGATGGATCAGTCTTTAATTATAATAGATGCTTAGTGCTATTTGACTGTGGTTTTAATTTGAATTTTTCTAATGACTAATAATGTTGAACATCTTTTCTTGTCCTTTTTGGCCATTTGTATACTTTCATTGGTGAATACCTGTTCCACTCTTTTGTCCATCTTTTTAAACTGGATTTTTGTTTTGAAAGGTCTTTTTCTTCTCTAGATTCAGTTCTTTTATCGGACATATGATTGGAAAATATTTTCTCTAGTCTGTGATTTGTCTTTTCATCCTTCTATCAGTGTTTTTTGAAAATGATTTTTAACTTTAATTAAATCCAATTTACCAATTATTTATTTTATGGACCCTGTTTTTGGTATTTTATCTATGAAATCTTTGTTTAACCAAGGTTCACAAAGAAATTGTTACACTTTCACCTAAAACCTTTACACTTTTAGATTTTACACTTAGATCTATAATCAATTTTGAATTAATTTTTATATATGCCTTTATATAAGATGGAATCTCATGTATTTTGTGTATAGATGTTCAATTATCCCAGCACGATTGAAAGAATATCTTTTGCTACTGAATTGCCTTTGCAACATGATTAAAAATCAGTTATTCATATATGTAAAGCTCTATTTCTTAACTCTATTTCACTGATTTATCTATTTTTACATGGCTACCTTATCATCTTGATTAGTGTAGTTTTATAATAAGTCATATATAATAAGTCTTTTATAAAAATAATATAATAAGTCATTAAGAAGAAATCAGGTAGAATTAATTCTCTAAATGTATTCTACATTTTCCAAGTTGTGTTGATTATTTCAGGTCCATCACATTTTCGTATGAATTTTGGAGTCAGCTTGTCAATATCTACAAAACAACCTGTTGGGATTTTGATTGGGATTGCACTGAACCTAGACTAATTTAGGGAGAATTGACATCATAATGGAGGGTTGCTATCTCTTCATTTACTTGGGTCTTCTCCAGTTTGTTTTAGCAATGTTTTGTAGATACTCAAACATCAGTCTTGCTTATCTGTTGTAAAATTTATTCCTACAAGATTTGTATTTTTTAATAATTTTTAAAATTTTAATTTTCGGGCACCTGGGTGGCTCAGTCAGTTGTGTCTGCCTTTGGCTGGGTCATGATTCCAGGGTCCTGGGATGATTCCACATCCAACTCCCTGATCAGCAGGGAGTCTGCTTCTTTCTCCACCCCTACCCCTGCTTGTGAGCTCTCTCTCACATTCTCTCTGTCTTTGAATAAATAAATAAAAATCTTTAAAAAATTGATATTCATTTTTTTTTGCAAGAATATTGAAACAATTGATTTTTTCTTTGGTGTTCTGCCAATTTGATAAACTTACTATTAGGAATAGCAGCTTTTTTGTAGGTTCCAAGGACTTTTTATGCACTCATTTTTGTTTAACAATAAGGAGAACTTATTACTTCCTTTCTAATCTGGTGCCTTTCTTTTTTATCCTAGTTGTACTATCTAGAACCTTCAGTACAATGTTAAATAGATATAATAAGTTCAGACATTGCTGTATTTTTCCCGATTTTTTTTTTATTTAATAAAGCTTTATTTTCTAAAATGTACAGTTGGTGGATCTTGTTCATGCATCTTCACCAGCAGCTGGGACAACTCCACCCTTGGTGTGGCTGGTGTAAATTACTTGAGCTCTGTGCTTTGAAACCAGTTTAATAAGTCCTTTACTACGGAGCTCCTGACGGGCTGCCCTGGCCAGGGAACCTCGAATCTTCAGTCTCTCAGAGACAACAGCTGGAGTTATAAGCTTATAGTTGGGAACTTCTTTACAGAGTTTGTCATATGTCGCTTTATCAAACAAGACCAAATTACTGAGCTTGTCCTGAACTTTGCCTTTGGACAACTTCTTCTTTTCGGCCTTGCCCCCAGATTTGTGCACTGGGTCTTTGTCTTTTTTGGCCAATTTTCCCACATCTCTCTTCTTCTTGTCATCCTTGAGGGGCATAGTGAAGCTGGGAGAGCACCATCCACGCCTACAGCCTCGCTAAGATGGACAAAAATGAAGTGCTGCTTCCCCTACCCGCCCAGAAATCTCCACCCACAGTGAGCGCTTCCGGGGCACACACTGCTATTCCCTGGCCCTGGAAACCAGTAAAGAGTAAAGAAAACAATCTGCCGGGCCCTGAAAGAACCCTCGGCGACCCCGCTAAGCGTGGTGCTTCAGTGCGCAGGCCTATTTTTCCTGATCTTAGGGGGAAAGATTTATTCCTTCATCCTTAAGTATGTATGATAGTAGTAGTAGGTTTTCGTGAATGGCTTTTATCAAATTGAGCAAGTTCCCTTCTCTTTCTAATTTGCTGACAGTTTTTAACAGAAATGTATTTGAATTTTGTTAAATACTTCTGCTTCTATTGAGATGATCATATGGTTTTTCTTTTCCAGTGTATTAATTTGATAAATTAAATTAATAGACTTTCAAATGTTAGATCAAAATTGCTCATCCATGTTGCTTTCCTGGGATGAACTCCACTTTTTCATGATGTACTATCTTTTTTATATATCATTAGACTTGATTTGTGAAAGTTTTAAAAAAATTTTTTAACATTTTTATTTGTGAAGAATATTGGTATAGAATTTTTTGGACTTCACATCTTTATCTGGTTTTGGTTTCGGGGGATGAAAGCCTCACAGATTGAGATGAGAAGAATTCCTCTTCAATTTTCTAGAAGAATTTCTAGAATTTTCTAGAAATTTCTAAAATTTCTACAAAATTGTTATTATCTCTTTCTTAAAATTTGAAAGAATTCTTTAGTGAAACTATGTGGGCATAGACTTTTCTTTGTGAGAAATTTTAAATTACCAATTCGTTTTCTTTAATAAGTATAACATTATTAAGATTACATATTTCTTCAGTGACCTTTGGTCATCTATGTTTTTTAAGGAATTTTTCCATTTCATCTGTGTTGAATTTGTTAGCACAAAGTGCAAAATATTTTCTTACTTTCCTTTTTATGTGTAGAATCTATATTGATATAACTTCTATCATTTCTCATATTGGTAATTTGCATCTTCCCTCATTTCTCTGATAAATATGGCTAGTGGTTAATCACTTTTATAGATTTTCTCCCAGAAGCATGTATTTATGTATTTTGTTTTCTATGTTTCACTGAATTCTTTTGCGATCCTTATTGTTTGTTTTCTTCCATCTACTTTTTTTTTTTTTTTTTTTTTTTTTTTTTTTTTTTTTTTTTTTTTTTTTTTTTTTTTTTTTTTTTTTTTTTTTTTTTTTTTTTTTTTTTTTTTCTAGTTAGGGGGTGAGTAGACTTTTTGTGCAAAGGACTAGATGTAATATTTTAGGTTTTGTGAGCCCTACATTCTCTGTCCAGCTACTCCATTCTGCCACCACAGCATGTATGTTGTAGTAGAATATAGAATAATGAGCATGGCTGTGTTCCAATAAAATTTTATTTCTGCAAAAACAGTCAGCAATCTTGATTTGACCTAAGAGCTATAGTTTGTCAAACACTGTTTTGGTTTCTTATGGTTGGAACTAAGTTAATCAGGTTTGAAACCTAAGTTAATTGGTTTGAAACCTTTCTAATATAGTCATTTCGCACTATAAATTTCTCCATAAAAATATTTCAGCGGCATCTTGTAAATTTTCATATGTCATACTTCTCTTTTCAGTTTAAAATATTTCTTAATTTGCTTTTGTAATTCTTCTTTGCCCTTTAGGTTATGCAGAAGCTTGTTATTTAGTTTCTGGAGATCTATTTTTGATTTTTAATTTAAATTTTCTATATGGTCAGAGCTGACACTTTGTATGACCTAAATCCTCTTTAATTAATTAATTCACTATTAAAGTTTTTGTTTTTAAGGATTTATTTATTTATCTTAGAGAGCAGGAGGGGCAGCAGGAGTGGGAGAGAGAAACTTAACCAGACTCCATGCTGAACGTGGAGCCTTATGAGGGACTTTATCCCATGATCCTGAGATAATGACCTGAGCCAAAATCAAGAGTCAGTCGCTCAACTAAATTTGCCACCCAGGTGCCCCAATCATCTTAAATTTATTGAGCCTAGTTTTATAGCCCAGAATATGGTTTGCTTTGTTAAATGTTCCTTGTGGAGTTAAAAAGAATGCGTGGGGCACCTGGGTGGCTCAGTGGATTAAGCCTCTGACTTTGGCTCAGGTGGTGATCCCAGGGTCCTGGGATCAAGTCCCGGATCAGGCTCTCTGCTCAGCGGGGAGTCTGCTTCCCCCCTCTCTCTCTGCCTATTTGTGATCTGTCAAATAAATAAATAAATAAAATTAAAAAAAAAAAGAATGTGTATTCTACTATCGTTGAGAGAAGTATTCTGCAGATGTCAATTAAGTAAATTTGATTATAGTGTTCTTCAAGTATCCAATGTCTTAGATAATTTTTTTCTACTTTTTCTACCAAATATTGAGAGAAGTAAATTTATTTTTATTTTATTTATTTATATTTAAAAAATTTTATAAAGTTTTTACTTAAATTCCAGTTAACATACAGTGTAATATTAATTGCAGGTGTACATTATACTGATTCAACACTTCCATACAACACCCAGTGCTCATCACAGGTGCCCTCCTTAATCCCCATCACCTCTTTCACCCATCTCCCCACCCCCTCCCTTTGATAACCATCAGTTTGTTTTCTGTAGTTAGGAGTCTGTTTCTTGGTTTTTCTCTCTCTTTCTCTTTTTTCCCCCTTTGCTGATTTGTTTTGTTTCTTAAATTCTACATATGAATGAAATATGGTTTTTGTCTTTCTCTGACTGATTTATTTTGCTTAGCATAATACTCTAGCCCTGTCCACATTGTAAATGGCAAGATTTGATTCTTTTTATGGGTGAGTAATATTCCAGTGTGTGTATGCGTGTGCACGCGTATCTGTGTATATTATACACTATATATACCATATCTTCTTTATCCATTCACCAGTTGATGGACACTTGGGCTGTTTCTATAATTTGGCTATTATTGATGATGCTGCTCTAAGCATGATGATGCATATATCCCTTCGAATTAGTATGTTTGTACTCTTTGGGTAAATTGTAGTGCAATTGCTGGATCATAGGTTATAACATTTTGAGAAATTTCCATACTGTTTTCTAGAGTGGCTGCACCAGTTTGCATTTCCACCAACAGTAGAAGAGGGTTCCCTTTATACCACATCCTCACCAACACCTGTTGTGTCTTGTGTTACTGATTTTACAGGTGTGAGGTGATAACCCATTGTAGTTTTGATTTGTATTTCCCTGGTAGTGAGTGATGTTGAGCATCTTTTCATGTGTCTGTTGGCCATATGAAGTTCTTCTTTGGAGAAATGTCTATTTGTGTCTTTCTGCCCATTTTTTTTTAAAGATCTTATTTATTTATTTGACAGACAGAGATCACAAGTAAGCAGAGAGGCAGGCAGAGAGAGAGAGAGGAGGAAGCTGGCTCTCTGAGGATCAGAGTGCCCAACATGGGGCTCTATCCCAGGACCCCGGGATCATGACCCAAGCAGAAGGCAGAGGCCTTAACCCTGAACCATCTGGGTGCCCTTTCTGCCCATTTTAAATTGGATTATTTGTCTTTTTGGGATGTTGAATTTTATAATATTTTTATATATTTTGCATACTAACGGAGAGAAATAAATTTTAAATCTTTTGCTATAATTTGTATTTCTCCATTACTTCTTGCAGTTTTTTTAGATTTCATTTCATATATTTTGAAGCTCTGTAATTCAATGCATAAATGTTAACATTTTTATATTCTTTGGATGAATTGGTCCCTAAACCATTAAGAAATTATCATTTTTATCCTTAGATATGTTTTTTATTTGATATCCACTATGTCTTATGTTAATATAACCACTTCAGTTTTCTTTTTGGTTAGTGTTACCATACCATAACCTTTTCCATTCTTTCATTTATAACCTGTTTGTGCCTTTATATTTAAAGGGTGTTTCCTCATAGTAGCATAAAATTAGCTCTTACTTTTTTTTTTTGATACAATAATTTTTTGGTACAACTAATTGTAGTGTTCTTTTCTGCTAATTCTAACATCTGCCATTAGTTCTAAGTATGATTCAGTGGAGTTTTCCCCCCTTCCTTCTCTTTTTTCCTTCTTTTATATCAATTATTTCTTATGATTTCATTTTATCTCCTTTGTTGGCTTATTATAAATGTTTTCTTATTTTAGTTATTGCTTAATGATTTATAGTATACAATTTAGCTTATTTCAGTCTACATTTAAAGGATTTTTACCATTTCATAAATAATATGAAGACTTTACTATAGTATACTTCCATTTCATTCCTCCTGACCTTTGTGATATTGTTATATACTTTCTATTTTTCTTTTTTTTTTTAGTTATTTTTTTTTCTCTGTGCTCCATTTGGGAAGTTTCTATTTCTATTTGTGTAAGTTTGCAAATCTCATTCATTGTATATTTACTAAGACATTATGTAGTTCTCATTTCTTAAAGTTTGTTATGCCTTTACATAAATTCTTTTTAGCATGTTGAATACATTCATCATGATTTCTTCAGTGTCCTTTTCTGTTAATTCTAACATTTGTCATTAGTTCTAGGAATGTTTCAGTGGAGTTTTCTCCTTGTTTTGTCCTATTTTCCTTTGCATATCTGTTCATTTTTGACTGAATGCCAGGCATAGTGAATTTTACTTTCCTGGGTGCTGCATAATTTTATATTCCTAAAAATATTCCTGAACTTAGTTCTTGGATACAGCTAAATAATGTGAAGACGTTTGCATTTATTTGTTCTTTCTTTTAAGATCTGTTAGAACCAGAGTAACATTTACTCTGGGGTTATTTATTCCCTATTATTGAATCAGGACCCTTTGAATTTACCCATACCCTATATATCCTAAGATTTTCTAGTCTGGTTCATGTGAACTATTTCCAGGCAACTATGAATACCAGAAACTGTTTGCTCTAATCCTTTCAGGTGTTTCTTTCTTCAACATCAAGTAGTTTCCCCATATGTATAATCTGGTTAGTAGTCTGCTGGGTACTTGAGGAGGGTTTTCTGAAGGTCCAGGAGTTTCTTTCTTTTCATCACTTTCCTCTCTAGTGAACTCTAGCTACCATGATCTCCTTGACTCTCAGTCCTGTATTCTCAACAGGGTGTCCATCAAATTTTATCTGGCTTTCCTCACCTTGAGCCACTACCTGATATTACTCTCAAAAAAGTAACCAGGAATAATCATAGAATTCACCCTTTTTTTTTTTTTATCATCTCTCAAAAATCACTGTCCTTTGTTGCCTGTTGTCCATTGTATTAAAAACTTGTGTCATATACTTTCTGGGTTTTCTGGGTTTTGTTTTTGGGCAGGATGGCAAATCTCCCTGTTACTCCATCTGGGTCAGAACAATTTATCTGTTACTTCTTACTCATTACTCTCTGCACTGGGAATTCTCCAGTTTGCCTTTATACCTCTTCAAATATATTACCTATACCAGAAGACAATATTATAGGTAACTTGAAATATGCAAAGGAAAGTGGAACTTTCTCTGTTATAATCTAGTCTTGATGCTCCCATTAGTGTAGCATAAAGACACATTCCTTTTTATTAGGCTCATCATACTGTGGCCTGTCAGTATGTGTGCAAAGAAGTAAAACCTCCCAGTATTCCTTACTTGTGTAGCTATAAGCTAAACCCCCATCATGTATTTGTGTATTTATTTACATTTTTTATTTTTAGTTTGCTGAATTTTAATTTATTTTTTTAATTGAATTTCACTTGGTTAGATTTTAACCAGGACTACCTCGTTCACAATAGAATAACAGATTTTAGGAGGTATGTAGAATCAAAGCCTGGAGGAAGGAATAGAGAGAAAAATCAGATTTCTAGGAATAGACCTTAAGAAAGATTAATCAGGTTGGGGTGCATGGGTGGCTCAGTGGGTTAATGCCTCTGCCTTCGGCTCAGGTCATGATCCCGGGGTCCTGGGATCAAGCCCCGCATCGGGCTCTCTGCTCAGCAGGGAGCCTGCTTCATCCTCTCTCTCTGCCTGCTTCTTTGCCTACTTGTGATCTCCATCTGTCAAACAAACAAATAAAATCTTTAAAAAAAAAAGAAAGATTAATTAGGTTGATGATGTAGAGCGAAAATATGATGGTTGTAATAAGGAAAGAAAGAAAGAAAGAAAGAAAGAAAGGCTGAAAGAAAGAAAATATTAACAAAAACCTTCAAATAGCAAAGACTTAGCTGACATGAGGACTCCACAAATATTTTAAGTAAATACCTCACTCTTGGTGTGGAACTGGAATGTACTAGTTAGCAAGATCTGAAACAAAGACCTAGAGAGTCCCTGGGTTACAGTAAAGTGATGAAAAAGAATTGCTGGAAAAACTGTTAATGTTTTGAACCTATGCCAGGAGGATTGCATAAAAGTGAAGATTGTAGTTGAGATTTTCTACATCTTATCTATGTTGACTATCGTAGTCTTATTCAACTGAAGTAAAATTTATTTGAATAATGTTAAAGCTACTGTTTATGATGGTTGACAGGAAATAAAACCAGAGGATCATGGTATGCTGGTAAAGAGGGAGTGGGGAAAAGGTAAGACCCAGGTATATCGTCTTAATGGAAGCAGTGTCATTCTTGCCATTAATCTGTACAATATCAATGCAAAGTAAATGGAGCAATAAAATGTAGGAATTCATCGAAGTGGCAAATGAGGGTCTCTGTGAAGCTGTTTGGTGGTCTGGAGGCATTTCAACTCTTTGGGATATTGGAGATGTCTGGGTTTGTTTCTATTAAAATTTTTAATTTATTTATTTATTAGAGAGAGAATGCATGTGAGTGGGATGAGAGGGAAGGGGAAAGAGAAAGAATATCAGGCAGACTAGCGCTGAGTGAGGAGCCTGATGCTGGGCTCCATTTCACGCCTCTGAGATCCTCACCTGAGCTGAAATCAAGAGTGAGTTGCTTAACCCAGAGATCCTGGGGATCAGTGTTTATTATTGCTACATCCAAGAAAATGTGCTGTCTCCTTCTAATAACATGCTACTGGCCACCCTTATGGAAAATGCCTTCAAGGGAGCAAAGAGAATTTTGGACAGGTAGAAGGAGCAGAGGAATGGGGTCATGACTGAATTTGCATTTTCTACATCAGCCAATATGCATTTCATGGGATGGGGAGACATTTTTGTAAGTGGTTGGTTAGGCTTAATCATGATGGGGCCACTCAGAAGAGGAGTAAACTGGAGGTGGAAGAAAAAAAGCCATGCCATCTGCAGAGTAGTTTCCCCTTCTTACTCATGCAGCAGAAATATAAGACCACAATTGATAACTCAGTGACATTATATTTTGAGTCATGGTGTCCCCTACCTTTGGGAATTTTCCTTCCTGCATGGCCACAACAAACTTTTCCTATCCTGCTCCATAGGCTAAAACACACCCAAGTGGCAGACAAGATATTCTAGTTCCATACAGAATCTAAGGGAATTTCCGTTCAAAAAGCATGTATTGAGCACCTACTGTGCACAAAGCACTATAAGAGATGGCTAAGTTTAAAGTTTCACAAACCAGCATCTTTAATTTTTAGGAGCTGTAATCCAGATAAGCAGCTAAAAAGTCATACTGAAGGTGGCAGAAAAGAAAAATAAAAACAAGGATAAAGACTATAAGTAATGGATGTAGTATAGTGGAGGCCTAGAGGAGTGAGAAGTTGTTTCTTGTTTTGAGATAGAGGGAGGCTTCAGAGAGGTGCTAGAATTTCTTCCCAATTCCAAATAGTGACAAAGATTGAAGAAGAGAATATTATGTAAAATCTTAGAGCTAAGAAAATGTGGAGAAGATGTGTGCAGTGAGTGATGGGATGACAATGACATTGAAAGGACATTTCAGGTGAGAATAGGAAACATGCTGGGGTCTACACTAAGCAGGCTGGACTTTGTTCTGGACTCTAACCAGGCGTGATGACATGGTGTAATTTTGCATATGGTAACTATGGTAGCTCTGTAATGGTGGACTAGAGAGGGAAGGCAGGGAGATCAATCTGGAGAGAGGTGGAGGAATAAGAGCCAACTCTTAGTGAGAGGAGCAGCAGAGCACCCAGGAAGCTTCATGATGTGACACAGAATCCCAGAGTTCCAAGCCATGACCTTGGGGGAAGTTTCTTACTTTCTCTATGCTTCAGTTTCCTCCCCTATAAATCAAGGATCAAAATAGAAGCTCTTTCATAGGGCTTATAAAGATTAAATAAATTGATATGTGTAAAACCCTTAGATCTGTGTCTAGCAAACCGTAAGCACTCAATAATGTTATATATTATTAGTAAGGCAGTGCTAAGAAGAGACAGTAAGAAATGGATTTGAAAGTTGTACTATATAATTATGTCATTATTTATATTGGAATTATTTTCAGCTATTTGCCCACAGAACGTAATTCTGTCATTTAGTAAGCAAAGCAAGAAATCAAGTTGTTACCATAGTTTTTATTATATTTTATTTCTCCTGACTGATTTCTTCTAGAATATGTTTCACACTTTGAGATAATATATGAAGTTGCCCCTGAGATATATTAGTTTTAAAAATGAACTTGGAAATGTAATAGGGCCAGTTGAGTTTTGTGGTCAGAGTTAGTTATAACTGAGGTTTGATTATTTATGTCCGTCTATCTATCTATCAATCATTAATTAATTAATTAATACCTTCTTACATTGCTCCCAAGCTATGAGAACTTAAAAATCTCAAGATCTTTCGAAGATAAAACCATGTAACCTTCATAACCTCTTTGAAGTAGAGTGAGTGTATTAATTTAGGTTTAGAATGATAGTCCAACCAACCCCTGCCCTGCCTTCCTTTCCTCCCTCTGCTCTACCCCCACTTCCTGAATCATTGCTGCAGAACGAGGGAGCTCCTGTCCTGGAGATGTCCCCAGGAGCTGTGTGGGGAATTGGAGAAGACCTTCTTATGTTGCCCTGTGTGCTGCTTTGGGACCTTGAGTAAAAGGCATCAGGCAAACTGAGGCTACAAACGGTGAACAGAGAAGCAGCTCTCCTTGTTCAGGACCAGGAAAAGAGGAAAATATGGAGAAAGAATCAATTTTTCTTCACTGTTTCCTGTGCATTCTGAAGTGGACTTATCTGTGGTCTAGACCACACTGAAAATATGAAGGTCATGATAACAGAGACATCTGCAGTCAACATCTAACTGTAAAATGTTTATCTTGATCTATTTTGGGCTTTAATAATAATCCATGGCCTAGGAAAGGAATCATAGGTTAAGTGTCAGTGGGATGGCAAAATAACCAAGGCACCTCTAAGGGAAGAACAGGAGTATGGGAAGTTCTTATGGTTCACGTCTCCTTAGCCCTTTCTCGGGGTATCCTTTGACCTTTTCATATCAGGGGCCCCTACTCAACAACAGACACCTGGCTGCCTCCTTTCGCACCTCAGACAAAGGAAGTGCTCTTAGTGTTCACCCTGAATGCACTCTTGGCTCAGGTGAGTCAATGGCAGAAACAAAGCAATTACGGGATTCCAGACATGCTACTGATACTTTCCTCTCAACTCTACTGAGAAGAGGTTATCCAGCATCAGAAAGAGATTAATTCATGTGCAACCTTTGAAAATAAATATACAATAATATTTACTGGCAGGAAAATTTGTTCATGAAATGCTGTTAAGTGCAAAAGCATGTAACAAATATTGTGTCCAGTATGATCTCTACTTGTGAGCCAAATCGAATCAACCATACACACATGCACACTGGGAAGTTGAACCAAGTTTAACCTTGGCCACCTCTGTTGGGGAGGAAATATGGGGTTTATTACATGTAAAAAAAGTGAGTGCGTGTATTTATTTTTTCTATCAATGAAAATCATTTTTAGCTTTCAAAATAAGAAAGACCTTAACCCCCAAATCCACAGCAGCTAAGTGGTTAGAGTAGAGCCTCCCCAGATATCCCTTAGAATCTGATTTACATGAATGTGAAGGGATCTGGGAAATAATGCAGTCCTCATTTTCCTTTTGCCTTCCACTGTGATCTTTTCATCCCCCCCCCCCCCC
>PISX010002909.1:0-89149 GCA_004024625.1 Mellivora capensis | reverse complement strand
GACTGAACTTCTAACACTTGGAGAAATAGCCCATTCCCTACCAAGGTGCCTGTGATTTCAGTGGAAGTGTTGAGTAGGGTGTGGAAGGTGCGTGCTAGAAGAATCTATCCTTAGTATGTGTCATGTTCTATCCTAACCACTTTCCATCAGTAATATCACAGGGTTAGTCAGTTTCCTGGCTTTTGCCCTCCCTGGCTTTCCATGACCAACGGCCCCTGTGCTTGCTGTGATAATTTTCTCTGCACAGCTGACTTTTAAACCGACAACATAAGTAACAGTTACATTTACACAAGAGAAGGTGAGGAAATTTCAGGCAGGTTCCCGTGTTTGCTCATCAACTGACATTATTTGGGCCCCTTCTGAAGAAGGAAAGAAACAGCAGGCCACAGTATAATTTAAACAACAGTGACAAGGAGCCGGTCAAAGCCGGAAAATCCTAAGTGGTGTGGAACGAAGTGTGGGAAACTCTTTCTAGAATTTCACTGATTAACCATTGATAAAATAACAGAAGTCTATTTTTCGCCTCTCAGGGCCCCCTTTATTCACAATCTGAATGTGAAAAGTAAGAAATCCAACTTACCTAAGCTTTACACTGTGCTAATTGTGTGCGAAATGCTGTCATTTGAGAGTGTAGCTTCAAATATCTTTTCTGAAGGACTTGGTGCAGAGCAAGTGCTCTGTCACCTTCTCTCTCCCTTGAGGAGGTTATGAGGAGCACAACAGTGAATTCTTTCATTCTTACTGTTTGTTTTAGGGAGGTATATGACCTTTGCTTTTGGGGCTCATCTTCCTCAACCCCTGCACCAGCAGGGCTCCTCCCCTCCCCATTATCTTCTGGAGGCACATTTCCATGTCAAAGACTTCTCTGGAGAAAAAGCTACTTTTTCTTCCACCCCTTGCCTACTTTGTGCCTGACTTACCTTAACTCCATCCTCCCCAGCCCTGTTCCACATTAGTGATAGCAAGGAGCAGAACCTTGTTTAGAAATAAAAACCACGGGGGTGGAGGGGTGGGGGTGGAAATCTGCTTCTTTCTGTGAAGGATAAGAGCAGTTCAATTGCCCTTGAAAATACCAACTTGTAAGAAAGATCACTATCTCTCGAAGTCAACATAGAAATAAGAGATATTCTTCAGTGAAATTGTAGGTTTTCCTTAGGAAAAATGGAATTACTAACACTGTTATACACAACTAAGTAAATCCGTGCTGGGCTAATTTAGAAGAATTTCTAAGGAATGAATGAGTATAAGTTAACTTGTCTTGCATCTGTGGACTGTCTCCTGATATATTCGTCCAATAGAACTGATAAGTAATTTAGTTGGACACAAAGAACATTTTCTAAGTTGTTACCATGTTTCTAGTCTTCAAAGGCTGGGTAATCCTAAAACCCATTACTGATTTTGACCTTCTGATAGACCTTGGGAATTCTAAACCTATTTACTTCCAGCGATTTGCAAAGATAGAAGGCTTCACTTGGGAACTGTTCTCTGGGATTTTGATCAGTGCTGTTTCGACCCAAGTAAGACATTCTCATGAGGCCACCAAAAACCCAAGAAACTCCTGCACTGATCACCTACCCATGGGGGGACTCAAGCTCGTTAGCTCTTACCTGACACCAAAGTTGACACATTATTGGGCTTTGGAGAGCACTGGAAGATGGTCTTAGAGACGGAGGGAAAAAAAATCAAAGTCTTCTGGTTCCTACTTATTTCTCATGCCTCAGAACTTGCCCTCTCCCATTTTACACTAGATTTGAGTCATACTGAAATACTGGGAGTTCTTGAACAGGTCTGCTTTTTTCTTTCTCCAGATATTTCACAAAATATCCCTTTTCTTTGGAATGTTCTTCCTCCTCTTTGTTCCTGGCCAACTTCCAGTTGGCTAACTCTTATGTCCAATTAACTCCCGAGTCTTTGAAAACTCTGTTTGTGTTCCTCCTATATAATGTCACAACTGGCAGGAGAAACAAAACAATCATGGGAAAGAAATACAAGTTTCAGAAGCCCTCCAGTTCCTTGCCTCTTACCTTTTTTTTAATTGCTGGACTTGGAAACACTAAAGACTTTTATTTTATTTTTTTGAAAAAGTTGATCCATGTCTCTCTGAAACCATAACAAGAATATAGGTCTAAAAGGAATGATTCTATACTAGTAGGACTTTTAATTGCTCTCTATATAAGCCAGTTATAGAAACTTAGGAAGTGGTTCTCACTGTCAACCTAGAGCATTTATTTCCAAAAGATATCTAGGAGATATATAGAATATACAAAACCTTGGTTTAAAATAGTTTATAGTCTAGCTATGGGATATGGCATTAGTGTTAATTTTCTATTGTTGTGTAACAAATTACCTATGAACTTGGCAGCTTAAAACAACAGCCATTTATCAGCCCACAGTTCCGTAATTTAGCAGTCACATGGTTCAACCATGTTCTCTGTGTCAGGGTCTCATACTCCAGGTGCTGGCTGAGCTGAGTTCTTACCTGGAGGCTTGGAGTCTTCTTCCAAGCTCACTCAGTTCCAGGTAGTTGCAGGACAGAGTCCCTGTTTTCTTCCTGGCTGCCAGGGATGGTTCTCAGCAATTAGAAGCCACTCTCAGGTCCTTGCCATGATGAGTGCCTCTCTATCTTCAAAGCCAGCATCAGAGAACCCCCCTTGGGTCAAATCCCTCTCACATTTCAAATCTCTTTCACCTGTCCCTTTTATGGTCTCTTTGAGGAGGTCAGATAAAGTCAACTGTGACATAGAATATGACCTAAGCATGGCAAGGGTATCCCACTATATTCACAGGTCTTACCCACACTCAAGGGGAAGGGATTATGCAAGAGTGTGGGTCATTGTGGGTCATTTTGGTATTCTTCCTACTTTAATACTCAATGGGTAAGACAGAGTAAGAAGCCCCACTTGAAAGATAGAAAATGTTACATGGATACAGAGTAGGGAGAGAAACTTACTGTATGTGCTTAGCATATGGTTGATGTTCTTTCAGTATTTGTTAATATGTGGGAAATACATATATCCTGAGTGATAATAGTGTATTGAACTATATTAATTAGAATAAACTCCATCAGTCAAATTTAAAAAAACCCTCTTTTGATCCACAATTTGAGTTGTTTGTTAAGTTTCTGGGTAGCGGAGAGTGAACTCCAAAAGGTGGCATCATGGGAGGGCTGGGTAGGTAAAGAGGCTTCACACATGTAGACATTTTGAGGCATTCTGGGGGGAGGAGCCTGATACTCGAGATACAGAGTAGATAGCTCATTCAGGAACCTCAGCAGGTAGCTTGGCCTCAAAGACAAGGACACAGAATCAGGCACAAGTTGCCCGTGTTTTTCTAATTCAGTGAGGTGCTCTACTTACTCACATGGATTACTTAATTTCCGTTTAATATGTCACTCCCTTTGAAAGAGTTGATGGGTTTCTCTAAGTAATGTGCTAATAAACTAGTAGCTAGGGAAATAGACCTACCTAAACTGGAATTCAATACCTACTCGTGTTGGCAGTATCTTCCAGTGTTTGGTAAGAGACTGAACTGTGGTCATTCAAAGTGCTTTTCTGGAATCACTCAATAAAAACAACAGGGACTCTTCCTTCTTACGTAACTTGATTTGAAGCAATTTCAGAACCTTATGGACAGATCTGTTTAGAGCTGTTCCCATTCCGTTTCACAAATGGAAATAAGCTGAAGTATTCAGAAGGAAATTGACTTGCCCAAGGTCTTAGTAAATCACTCGAAGCAAAGGAAAGCAAATGCAATATCCCCTAATAGTTTTGAAATTCCTCAAGCAGAGACATCAAGGCTATATTGATACTCTAAATTGATGTCTACATATCTGAGCTGGATATTAATTTTATGCATTTCCTTAACAATTCTGCATTGGCTTTCAAAATTCTCTAATATTGAAATCTTTGCCTCTATGCTTTATGCAGAAAATCTGGATCATTTATAAAGCAACTTAGTTGTTGAAGATTCAGATAAAGACCAACTGAAGATATATGTTTAGAGATCTTTCAGTTTAGCCACTTTTATTTAATTATTAAATATATAATTGAGTTATTTGACTGAGGTGGGCTTATTTTAACGTTATGCAAGAAGTCTTAAGAAATTCCTCTGCAGTTCTTGGGAAAGAATATTCAAATTATTGTTACTTCTTATAGAAAGTTCGGCCCTAAGGACTCCAGAGGCGGTTTAGAAACCCTCTTCCACTGCTTACCACAGTCCTAGCTGTTAAAGGAGAAGTCAGAGAGGCACACAAGTAGAGAAGGATGGCTTATATAACAGAAGGAAATGCAAGTGTAGTCCCAGTGAAATTTCAGTTCGCTACAGCTGAAGTAAACAAAGTTATATCTTGTTACGTAAGAGTGAAGGGTGAGTGTAGGGAAATACGTGGAAATCTATGGTCTGTATGTGGTTTTAAAATGTTTTTCCTCATTCTAATGGTGATGGCTAATTCCCTTTGGAATATCACTTATGGAGATACTTGGAGATGTTTGAGTAAATCAAATTCCATCACACAAATGCAGCAGGAATGTATTTGGGGAATAATGTGCTAAAATATGACTGTAAGTGACATGATGTGGGATGTTTGTGAAGGACGCTCCTAAACCATGAGTTTGCATGTTTTGAGAACAAATTGCTATTAAACTAGAATATCTTGTGTCTTTTCCTACACTAAGTAGGAAAACATAGAGCATTTTAAAATGGTGAGTTTTAAATTAGGAAACAACAGCAAAGTATCTAGAGGGACAGACTCTGCCAAAGGAAACCCACAAGCCACAAGCTGAGACATTGTTACCATGTGGACTGACCACGACAAAATGCTCACTCCCTGTCCCCTCATCAGGGCTGCTCCCAGCCCAGTGCTAAATATCATTGTCGTAAAAATGTCAGGGCACCAAAATGTAGCTATTTTTTGTAGCTAGCTTTCTTCCTAGTGTTTGTTTTCTTTCTTGGCTGCTACAATTCTCTGAGAAAAATGAGAACGAAACGTGACCTTGGTAATTGTAAATCAAGAGCTAGAAGCCAAGGAAAGACTGCCTATCAAAAGGATGGTGTCCAAACTTGGTGGCATTTGCTATCTCTCTGGTGCTGTCATGGGGAGAGAGAGGTCAGGAAGAAGATCCACATCTAACCAAGCAAGTCTCTCCTTGCTCAGAAATTTCAGTGCCTAGATGGGAGTACTGACGGTCATTATCACTACTTTAGTGTGGAGGCTTCAGAACTCTGCTGACATCCTGCCAGGTTTTTAAGGCTCTGGGTTGAGAAAGGAAATATTGAGCCGTGGGAAAGACATCAAATTGGGTTCAATTCTCTTTTCTCGTCTTAATCATCTACCACATGTAGAATAGTTGTGAGAATAAAGAGAAAATTGTTCTGTCTTGACAGTGAGAAGTTTCACGGATGGTGTCCTGGAACCAAAAAGCATCTGATATTTAGGCTCTCTCTTCTCAGTGTTTGAGAGAATATCATATCTGCAATGCAGTTGTTGCCTACAGAATTCTTTGTGAAAGTTCTGTTAGTGAGAACTGTTTAGCATAAAGACTGATGTGTGCCTTGAACCCAATGGACCCGATGTGTGGAAAGCTCTTCTCCCAGATCGATATGTAGCTATTTCCTTCTTGTTAGGTAGGTCCTAGTTTATATGCCATTATCCTGTGAGGTCTTCTGATCCACCCGGCCTGGTCACCCTGTAAGACACATTTTATTTTTATCACAACATTGGCCATTGCCTGCTATTTTCTTTTATCTTCTGTTCTGTTTGTGGTCTGTCTCCCTGCCTCTCATTTGAATTGAAGGTCCGTGGAGGCAGCCACTTTGTTAGTCTGGTTCATTACTGTTGCCCTGTTTCTAGAACATGGCCAGTCAATGAACGGCAGGTTCTCACTAAATGCTTATGGAATGAAAGAATGAGTCAATTAATGTGCCATACAATATAGATATATTCTGCCAGGATTGAATTCTTGGTTTCCCAGAGAAAGTTATTTGGTCTTACTATTTTGCCTCTCATCTTCTTTCTATTCACCAATAATGTTAAAATGCATCCTGTTGTCCATGTGTAGGGGTTTATATAAGACTTTTTTTCTATGAGCTTAGAAAGGCTTTCTCTGAGAGGGAAGTGAGATTACCAGAGAATTTACTTTTAAAAGAAACAAATGAGAAAAACTGAGAATGGACATGACTAAAAAAGACAGAATGGCTCCTAGGCCTGTAAGATTTGCTTGATGACAGATATAATGTATTATTAAAAAAAAAAAAAAGAAGAAGAAGAAGAAGAAGAAGAAGAAGAAGAAGAAGACAAGACAAAAGCACTGGTTAGCCATGAACAGAGTAGAAAAAAAAAAAAAGAGTCTTGGATGTTGATGGGTCATTGCCTGCTAACGCACCCAAGTAGCAAACATCTAGGGAGTGGGAAGCCCAGCTAACAGGCCTCTGTTCCGAGAGATGGTTCCATCTGGCCATCTCAGCCTGATGCCATTAAGTATTTGCTTCTTTAACGCTCTTCATTTGGCTTCCCAGGGCCCCAGGCAAACTTTCCAAGGTGATTTGGTTTTCCACACAGGTGTACCCACCGTAGGAGATGTCCTAGCTGCATGGACTTGAAGACTTTTCATTCCCTGAAGTGGTCATTGCTCGCTCCATGTAAGTAATAAGTTGCCCTCAGGTTTATAGATCTACCCTGTGAACCCAGTGACTGTGAACTGCCCTCGCGGGAGGTGTGCTGACAGTTCATACTTTGGTGCCGCCGGTGTTCTAGGCAGTGGGTTCCGGACAATGCTCTGGGTCCTGGACTATTCACCAGGATGATGAATGACCTTGCGGCCCACATGCCGAACCAAAAATGATATTTGAAGTTTTGAATGAACGTCCATCGACCATCCATAAAATTACTTAATGAATTAGTAGCTTAACTGAGTGCCATTTTCTCAATCTCTCCGTCCCAAAGGGATGGATGTATGTGAAGTTTAAGTCACTATCCTTCCCTGTCAGCAGAAGGATAATGAATTTGGGGGACAAGCATTAAAAGTTTAGGTCCCTGGCTCATTCGTCCTTGTAATGACTCTCCTGGAACAGGTCTTAACATGGGGACACAAGGAGAAAGGGGATACCTCCAGGGGATACCTCCCCTCACCCCTAAAACTGTGTAGAGCTCCCCATGCCTGTCTCTAGGTTCACAGCAAGCTCCTCAGCAGGGACCTATGCCAGGGTCTGTGGTCCCAGGGTCCAGGGGAGTAGGAGGAACCTCTGGAGGCAGCCTCTGTTTGCCTGTGTTTGGTTTCATATAAATACGACCAGACTTGGCAAAAGAACCAGCTGAGTGACCTATAGCTTGACATCTCCAATCTCTGCTTTCTGAGTCCTTTTCACCAGGGATGGTGTCCTTCCTGATTTCAGTGCCTCTCATCTTGCCATTTATGTTTTGATCAACTCTCATCTACATTGATGCCTTACTTCTCTCTAACTCTTTTTTGTTTAAAACGTATTTCTTACTTAATTTTATTTTGGGACCAGAAAGCCAATGATAAGAAAAGGGACGTCATTTCTTTGTGTCAACATTCATGCTGTAGTTTGGTTTAAGTTAAAGCAAGAAGGGCAGACCTTGGTGTCTTTTATGAAGACAATAGAGTGAAACAGTTAGGAATTTTGACTTAAATTTAGGAAAAGCTGGTTTCAAAGCTTGTTTTGTTACTCACTACCTGTTTGATTCAGGGCTTAGTTTTTAGCCTCAGTTTTCCCATCTGCTAAATGGCAGTAGTAACTCCTTCAGAGTGTGGTTGTGAGGATTAGATAGATAATGAACTTAGGGGTTGGTATGGTCTCTGGCTCGTTGTGAGCCCTGAATACACACTACTATTACTGTTCTATCATCTCAGCACTCACTTTTGTTTTTTATTTTTTAAATTTCTTTTCGGTGTTCCAGAATTAATTGTTTATGCACCATACCCAGTGCTCCATGCAGTACATGCCCTCCATAATACCAGGCTCACCCAACCCCTCACCTCCCTCCCCTCCAAAACTCTCTGTTTCTCAGAGTCCACAATCTCTCATGGTTCGTCTCCCCCTCCAATTTCCCCCAACTCACTTCTCCTTTCCATCTCCCCATGTCCTCCGTGTTATTCCTTATGCTCCAAAAATAAGTAAAACCATATGATAATTGACTGTCTCTGCTTGATTTATTTCACTCAACATAATCTCTTCCAGTTCCGTCCATGTTGCTACAAAAGTTGGGTATTCATCCTTTCTGATGGAGGCATAATACTCCATAGTGTATATGGACCACATCTTCCTTATCCATTTGTCTGTTGAAGGGCATCTTGGTTCTTCCCACAGTTTGGCGACCATGGCCATTGCTGCTGTGAACATTGGAGTACAGACAGCCCTTCTTTTCACTACATCTGTATCTTTGGGGTAAATACCCAATAGTGCAATTGCAGGATCATTTTTAATATTTTGAGGAATATCCACACTGTTTTCCAAAGTGGCTGCACCAACTTGCATTCCCACCAACAGTGTAAGAGGGTTCCCCTTTCTCCACAGCCTCTCCAACACATGTTGTTTACTGTCTTGTTAATTTTGGCCATTCTAACTGCTGTAAGGTGGTATCTCAATGTGGTTTTGATTTGAATCTCCCTGATGGCTAATGATGATGAACATTTTTTCATGTGTCTGTTAGCCATTTGTAAGTCTTCTTTGGAGAAGTGTCTGTTCATGTTTTCTGCCCATTTTTTGATGTGATTATCTGTTTTGTTTGTGTTGAATTTGAGGAGTTCTTTATAAATCTTAGATAGCAGCTCTTTGTCTGTACTGTCATTTGTGAATATCTTCTCCCATTCCATGAGTTGCTTCTTCGTTTTGTTGACTGTTTCCTTTGCTGTGCAGAAGTTTTTGATCTTGATGAAGTCCCAAAAGTTCATTTTTGCTTTTGTTTCCTTTTCAGCACTCACTTTTAGATTCTTTTCAGTTCTCCTCAGACGAACCCTGATGACCTTGGCCAGTGAGAACAGCTCCTGGGTTCCAGGGGGAACTCGGCAAAGGTCATGTCTATGCGACCACCTGACCTTTTACTTTACCATCCTTGCTCTTTTCATTCTCATAGCCCTACCACCTCTCACCCTATATTTCTCACCTCTAAGGTATTGAGCCCTTTTTCCCTATGCCTCATATCTTTTTTTATGTCCACTCCATCGTGAGATGAATAGAGTAACAATTCTGTAGACACGCACTTGATTTAGCAGAGAAGCCATGAACTAATGGATGGAGTTTCCATAAACTTGAGGCCTTAGCCTGGAGTTTGTGGACAGACACCAAGGAGGCAGTGGATAGGGGCTATTCTGAGGAAGGGGAGAGTCTGGTAATGAGAGAACTGGGGAGAAAGAAAGGTAGGAGCAGAACCCAAGAAATGTCAGTCCCAGATATTAGAGAACCCAGGTTGCTTTGTGATGGACACCATGATGCCATTTTCCTTGTGTCTCTAGCACCTGGCACAGCATTTGATACAAAGCAGATCCTCAAATGTAGCTGGGTAATGATTACTAGGGTGTAAAATCTGGGAACTTTGTTGTTTATATCAAGTGTATGACTGGAAGGCTGTTGATTCACCTGAATGCTGGTTACAGCCTCCCTAAAAAAAGCTTAAAGGCAACACATTTACTTTGCTTATGTAAAAATTAGATATTAAGAAACATTTGGGGGAGCTGCTTCTGGTTTATTAAGGCCTAGCAACATCATAGTAACCCTTCTCATAACATGTGTATCAGATTAACTTTGTTGTAAGTTTTGTTTGACTGCAATAGCAAACTTTGCTCATGCTTCAGACACATCTACATGGAGCTTTGTGCACAAGTCACAACAGAAACCCTTCTCAGGGCTGTGTCTTAGACCTCAGGAGCTCAGACTTCATAGAATGTAGCACTCATTCCACCTCTGTTCATTCACGATTTTAAGAAAGAAAAAAAAAAAAAAAAGAAACAAAAGAAGAGAAAGTACATTGCTCAGAATTAAAGACAGGGCAATGGGAGCCAGAATGAGAACAGCCAGTGCAGAACACTTGCAGAGCCAATTCCTGGGACATGAAGAATATGAGGCATTTGGAGAAGGGGAGGAGAACTGTGAGCAATGGGGCAGGGAGGGGTAGCACCGTGTGGCTGGTGGGAATCCAGCACGTTCTCCTTTTCATGATGCACAGGTAATTCCATTGAAATCCTACTAAAGAGATACGGATTTCCATGGCACCCTATTTAGTGCCCTAAATTTGGAGCAAAAAAAGCTTGGGAAATTTAATGATCAAAAGCCTCTTTTTCTCCCCCACAGTTAGAGGAAGAATAAAAATTAGGTGTTCAAAATTAACTTTCCATCTCAATAGCATTTGTCCTTTTCATTCCCAAACACATGTTTGTAAACATAGTTTGTGCGTCATTGAATGTTTTTCTTCTAGTTCATATCAGAGCTTCCCACATCTAACCACTTGCCGAGCTCTGAACGTTCTTTTTTTTTTTTTTTCCCCCAGTAGCTTTCAAATCTTCTGTCTTAGGACAAGTTCACCAGAAGGACATCCCAGGGGAAAGAGTCATGCATGAGTGATTTATTAAGGAGGTTCTTCTAGGAGAAGCAGGTAGGGGACGAAGGGAAGTAAAGACAGGGAAGGGCATGGTTTCAGCTAGTGCCAGGGAGAACTTTGAAGTGTAACTTATGCCTTGGAATTTGTCCCAAGGAGAATCAAAGCAACTAGGCTTTTATGTTTTATAATTTTTAGTCACTGGCTGATGACTGTGGGATTTAAAGGGTTAGTGGTGGTCACGGTGGGGAGGGGGGCATGCGGAGAGTAAATCTGTAGTCACTTTGAGCTTTTAATGCCTGTCGGCAAGCCCCTCCAATTGCCAAGCAGTGTCTCTAAAGGCAAAGCACAGATGGGGAGGGGAGTATGTGGGCATTCAAACCCAAATGCAGCAAGAGGGGGTACACAGAAATGTTACCAAGGATCTGGGTACTCTTGCTGATTCTTTCTGCCCACAATTGTCCACCTTTGGTTCATGTCCCTGTGCTTATTTCTCTTTTGGTAGATGTCATGGGTTCCCAACCTATATTCTTGGATCTCCACAGGCCTCCTCTAGTCAATCCTTGTGTTCAGCAATCTTTCTAAATTGCAGACTTAGTAGGGCTAATCCAGTGCTTAAAGCCCTTCAGTCATTGCCTCCTTAACACGGCTTGTCTGATGCTGATGCTCTTGATCTGATCCCTGATCCCAGACTCCTAGGACCACCACCTGACAACCCTGTGGTAGCCCTTGCTGCCCTCTGACCTCTTGGAGCAATGCCCCCTGCCTGGAAAGACCTTCACCCATCTCCTCACCTGGCTCACTGTTATTTTCCTTTAAAGATTCAGCCTAATTTCCTTTCCCTCTTCTTCTTCTTCTTCTTCTTCTTCTTCTTCTTCTTCTTCTTCTTCTTCTTCAAGATTTTATTTATTTATTTGACACACAGAGAGAGATCACAAGTAGGCAGAGAGGCAGGCAGAGAGAGAGGGGGAAGCAGGCTCCCTGCTGAGCAGAGAGCCCGATGTGGGGCTCCATCCCAGGACCCTGAGATCATGACCTGAGCCGAAGGCAGGGGCTTAACCCACTGAGCCACCCAGGTGCTCAATCCAGCCTAATTTTCATGGCCTCTGACTTCCCACTACACTCTGGCCTCACACAGTTAGATTTGCCACATTACGTTTCCCACCAGACTGTTTTATTTCCCCATCAGACATTTTTTGAGAGAGCTCTGTGCCTTGTTCATCTCTGATCTCATTGTTTTTGGATTCTAATAGTAGACAAGGTGAAATGAAGGAGGAGTGGGGATCTGTCTTTGCAGGTATCTGCAGAATGAATGTGGTCTGCAGGTTTCAAAAGCCTCATTCTTTATGTGTTAGGTCATGGGAGCCAGGCAGAAGGTCGGTCAGCTCTATGTGCCAAAAAAAGGGCTGAAGGTACAATGTCACATGAAATGCCCCCTGCATGAGGACTGAGGGAATATTATTATCCAAGCCTCAGATGATCACATAGATGTCTCTGGAGATCAGAGGGACCCATTCTCTTATCAGAGATTTCTGGCTTCCTGATAGTTCTACCTTTCAGAAAAAAAAAAAAAAAATGTTGATCCCATGTTCAATTTGGCCATTGTCTACGCCAAAAGCGGCAGAGCAGGGCGCCTGGGTGGCTCAGTCAGTTAAGCATCTGCCTTCTGCTCAGGTCACGATCCCAGGGTCCTGGGATTTGTCCCTGCATCGGGCTCCCTGCTCAGCGGGGAGTCTGCTTTTCCCTCTCCTCCCTACTCATGCTCTCTCCCACTATCTCAGTCACTCTCTCTGTCTCTCTCTCTTTATTTATTTAAGATAAATAAAATCTTAAAACAAAACAAAACAAAAAAGTGTCAGAGATATTTAAGATTAAATAAAATTTGAGACTGAAATATTTTTGAAGGCCTTGGACCTCAGGCAAAGACCTAGAACTGTGCTAAGTATCAGGTAGGCAAAGATGATGTTATGATTTAAACTGTGCTCCCCCAAATTCATACGTTGAAGTCCTAACCTTCAGTACCCTACTTGGAAGTAGGGTCATTGCAGATGTAATTACTAAAGATGATGTCACACTGGGATAGGGTGGGCCCCCAACCGAACTAACTGACTGGTATCCTTACAAAAAGGCTGCCATATGAAGAGACAGACATGCACACAGGGAGCCGTGTAAGTATGAAGACAGAGATAGGGGTGAAGCATGTACACACAGAGGTACCTCAGAGATCGCCAGCAAGCCAGCAGAAGTGAGGAGAAAGGCATGGAACAGATTCTTTCTCACGGCCTTCAGAAGGAATCATCCTTGCTGACACCTTGATCTCAGGCTTGTAGCTTCAGGAGCTATGAGACAGTAAGTTTCTGTGGTTAAACCACTCAGTTTGTAGTAATTTGTTATGACATCCTAGCAAAGTAATACACTAATCCCAATCAACTCAGAGACAGACATGAAAGTCGTATGTTATCATGGGATGGGACTCAGAGCAGAGACATGTACAAGGTCCAGATGCCACACAGAAAAGGCTGTGAGTTTTGTGGACATGTACACACGTCAGGGGCTGGGGGCTGGTTAGGGGAGCTGTCTAGCGAAGGTTGCAGAGTGGAGGAACTGTTTGAGCTAGGTTTTGAAAGCCAAAGAGGATTCAGACTGATGTCCCTCTACGGCAGTCATGGCATTACAGATAAAGCCAACTACTGTGCAATATTACCCCCATTTCCTCATAACAAGTTCTGGCAGAAGCTGCACAGAGAGGCTAGGGCAGATATGGAAGCCACAGGGTGGAGCAGCCTGGCGGGAGAGGGTAAACAGCCTCTGACCCAGCGCCAATGGGCTACAAGCTGGTCCCCTTCCCCACCTTTTTGTAGCACACCTTTTGTTCTCGCCTACCTTTTATCTTTTTTCCTTTGAGTAAATTTGTTTACTACCCTGGAGAGAACAGGGAAGGACTAGGCCAGTTGCCTGGGGCAGATGGTGCAATGTTAGTAAAGGACAGGCAAAAAGCAGAACTCCTCAGCGCCTGCCTGTTGCTGTTTTTTTTTTTTTTCTTTTTCTTTTTTTTCCCCTTCACGTTCTCCAGCAAGGCTCTTCAAACTAAATAGTATAAAATAAACATTAATGAAGGGAAATTGAAACACAAGTCAGTGGAAAAAAAATAGTCTGGGAAGGAACCCCTGACTGATTTAAATGATTTCATGTCTTCAGATCTAAGTGAATTAAATTTCAATTAAGAAAGAACTTGCAGAAATGACCGATAAACAACGGAGGAGAAATTATTTTCAGTTTTTCGTTTGTTTGTTTAGAAATTTTGGGTAATGTGAAATGTGCCTGAAGTCTGGAGAAGAATAAATGTTGCTCTCATATTTAAAGAAATATAAAAGATAAACTCACAGAAAGTGCAAGTTCATGTCGATTCCTTGCAGGCTTTTTCTTAAATTTTATTTTACCTATCCATAAACAAAAATACAAAGGAGAAAGGAGGGGGGAAGGGGCAAAGAGAAAAATGAAGGAAAGGAGCGTTAGAGGGACAAAGAAAAGAGAAGGGAGAATAGAACAGAAAAACCCAAGAAGAGAGAGTCAGAGTTTCCTTCGATTTATTGAAAATTGTCTTGGGATGGCTGGGTGGCTCAGTTGGCTAAGGGTCTGCCTTCAGCTCAGGTCATGATCCCAGCGTCCTGGTATAGAGCCTTCCCTGGGCTCCCTGCTCAGCAAGAAGCCTATTTTTCCCTCTCCCACAACCCCTGTTGTATTCCTTCTCTCGCTCGCGCTCTCTCTCTGTCAAATAAATAAAATCTTCAAAAAAGAAAATTACCTTAATTTTACAGAGTAGACACAACTCAATTTGCCTACTACAGTTGTGACCTCAATAATCCTGCAAAATTTCACGATGGGCTATTAAGTCAATATAACGTATGCCTTGACTAAATAAAGGAGAAGAGTCATAAGAACCAGAGAAGGTTAATTAAGAAAAAAAAATCATGCTCAAGTTGGAGCTCCCTTCCTTTCCAATTTCCTTTGCCTTGTCTTTTCTCATTTCCCCAGACTGGAATCCACCATCATGTCACCCAGGGATGCAGCACCACCCATACTGGACAGAATGTGTTGGTCAGTCTCCACTCTCTACCCATGAATCTCTGGAAATGACTCCTACGAGGAGAACAGGAAGCGCTGGTTGTGGTGTCCCTGTCGGTCCCTGAGTTGTATTTTTTTGCTCTAAGTTCCTCATCCTGATGCCTCCTTCCCTGGCTTTGTCTCCTTTCAGTACTCATACATCCTGGGCTTCTGAGTTAGCCAGAGTTAGCCACGTTCCCTTTGTTCCTGTTCCGAGAAACTTGCCCATCCTGAGAACTGGCTGGTGGCTTGCTTTTTGTCCATTGACATCTCTAGGGTCTGTATCCTTGAATGATGGGTGGAACCAAGAAACCTCTGAGAGATCCACCTTCAGATGCACACTGCCTTTATGGACTACATCTGTTTTGGATTCTTAGGCTCTTCGCCTCCATTGGGATCATTCCTGCTTCTTGAACTCTGTCACTGTAATCCCTTTATTCTGTGATAATTGGACACCAACTCTTTGAAACATATTATTGCCTTAAGGTTAAAAGAAGGATAAAAATGACGGAGATTTTTATCTTTAAAAAATATATAAGTCCACTCATCTCTGTCTCTTGCTTCAAATCTTCTAAAGGCTTTTCATCACACTTAGAATAAAACCTCAACTCTTTACCATGGCTTGCAAAGATCAACATAATGTGGCCACTGCCTACTTCTGTTCCTAAACAAGTCAAACTTGTTCCTGCCTCAAGGCCTTTGTACTTGCTTGCCCTCTTCCCTTAGATCTTCACATTTCTGGATTTTTCGCTTCATGCAAGTTTCAGTTTACATGTAACCTCTTGGAAGAAGCCTTCCTGACTACCCTGTCTAAATCAGCCCTCTTGTCCCCCGCCACTGAATCTTCATTTTTTGGGTCTTCCTAACACTTAATAAATACTCTCAAGAATTAGGGTGTGTATTTATTTGCTTCCCTTGTTTATTTCCCCTTTCCTGACTCCCAGAATATAAGCTTCATGAAAGCTTTTTCCCAGCATCTGGATAGTTCCTGGTACATGGTAGGTGCTCAATAAATGTTGGAATGAGTGAATGAATGGATCCTTACTGACTACATGGCCATGGACCAATTGCCTCCATGGGCTTTAATCTCTGTCTCTACCACGTGGTTAACAGTTCCCATCTCAACAGGATTTTGTGAGACTTGAATGAAATTACACAGGTAAGTTATCTAGAGCAGAGCAGGGAATAGAAAGGGCACACAATAACTCCCAGTTGGGCTTATTATGATATGCTAGTTTCTAAGAAAGGCCATGGGAATACAGAGATGATTCTAATACAGTCCTTTTTCCCAAAGTGCTCAGTTGCTTTGTCTGAACGAGGATTAGAGACATTGTGTGTTTTGGGCACCACACCTCCTCTGCCCTGCTGAACCTCTTCTGAGCGCCAGACGCTCCCCAGGGCCCGTCACACCCAGTGCTTGGGTCACCTTCTTGGGCCTGATTATCCACATTGCCTTGTCTTATTCTGAGTAAACAGCTAAGGTGCAATGATAATCTCCAAGATTACAAAACTAACCTAATTCTCTTTTATGGATGGAGCTATTAGACAAATACTTGTAGGTATATTATAGATACTCAGTATCTCTGAATTTCAGTAGAGAACATGAGAGCCTTTTATTTTTTGTGTGAATGTTACAGATAAATGTAAGATTATGACTCTTTGACATTAATGACTATTTAATTAGGTAAACCTAAAAAACTCCCAGTATTTTCTCAGATCCAAAAGCACCCTTAAGATTACAAATTGTAGTGAAGGTTCATAGTCGGAAGACAGAATCCCCAAGTTAACCTGTCTGTATAAACAGACTTGATTACGTAGGGGGTGTCTAATTCATTCACTTCCCTATCAATCAGTCTCTGTCACTTCATCCTGGAGGGTGATGAGCCCCTGAGCTCTAGTATCTCTATCTTCTAGTTAATTGAACAGAGCAACAAGGTTATCAAATGGTGTTGGTAGCGTGACACCATTGTACCCTAAAGAGAAATAAATATTCATGCATGGAAGAAAAATAGCAGATGAACATATACCAAAATGTTAATACTGGAAATGAAATTTTAGGCATTTCTTTTCTTTTTCTATGTTTTTAAACTGTTCCACCTTGATTGTATGTGATTTCTGTGAGTGGAAAACAAAATTATACAAATTAGCTACACGCTTATAGGATGGGGGATAGATGACAGCCTGTGAGTGTTCAGTGTCAGGAAGTGCTCAGGAGCTGAGCTGTCTGTGCGCCACCAAGTAGGGTCTCCCAGGACGTGGACCAGAGCTTCCAGAATGGGGGAGTCGGGTGGGGGGAGGTGTTGGCCCTGCGGCGCAGTGTGTGCTGTCTCAGTCTCACCTTTTAAGAGGCTTATTTTGAAGTCAGATGAAGGAAAAATTGGCTTAATTTCAAGAATATATTTTAATAAGTATAGCTGGGAAAAAAATGGCCATTCTTTCACAAAGGGTTTGCCTACACAGGGTGGAGAGCCACACAAGTGACATCTAGTGTATCTTTCCAGGCTAGAAGCTGTACTGATCAAACCTGTTTCTTTTACTTCTCTATTATTCTCAATATCTCCATGAGATGGGTGTTATTTCTTACCCATGAAGCAGCTGATGCTAAGACAGGTTAAATCATTTGTTGAATAACCCAGATCTTGTGATGTTTCTGAGCTGGGACTTGAGCCTGGATGTGCTTGGCCCCAAAGCCTCCAGGGTCCTGCGATGACACACTATTTTCTGACACTGTGATTCTGTGTTCCTTGCCTCACTTTCTCTCATCTTCTTCTTATGTATTTCCTTATTTCTTTCCATGATCTGTGCAACAATGTCATCTGGTGACATATTTGACTTTAATTGAATTCTTGATATTGACATTCAAAGGCAAAGAAATAGATGACTTACTCCTGGATAGTAGTGCCATTACTTATTATTATTATTACTATTATCTTGACATATTTGAAGGGGTTCTGGTAATAAAAAAAAAATTAGTGATCAATGTCTAGGAGAATCTTAAGATTATGTATCTAAAGATCACTTTTTCTTTGGGTGGGGGGCAGAGCGAGAGGGAGAGAGAATCTCAAGCAGACTCCCTGCTGCAAGGGGAGCTTGATGTGGGGCTCGATCTCACAACCTTGATATCATGACCTGAGTTGAAATCAAGAGTTGGATGCTTAACCGACTGAGCCACCCAAGTGCCCCTCAAGATCACTATTTTTGAAATGTATATTATGAGGCTTTCAACAAGAAACTAATGGGGGACAATGGAACAATAAAGTAGAAGTAATGTGGTTCAGTGCTGTTCTAATTTTAGGTTCTCCAAATTTCATTTATTTGCAGTGTACACCTTCTTTTTGTGTGGAATTCTTGATTCTTCTGCACAGATTCCTCCCAAGTAGTTTCCCTCTGTGTCCCTCACCAGGCAATAGCTCTTAATCACGATGCCTTGATCCTTTGGTATGGTATAAGTTAAATAGCTCCCCAAGACCTGCACATGCAGAGCCCATCCTACAAATCAGTCTGATTGTCAAAATCCTTGAAGTTGAGGCTCCCTGCATTTGAATTATATTGCTGCAGCCATGAGCTCAAGAAGAGTGGGTGTATGAGAACAGAACTAAGAAGGATATTAAGGCTTTGGCGAACTGACCCCTGGACAGCATAACATGGAGGCTTTTAGCTTTGATTTAATGCATCTGTCAACTTGATGGGAAGTTGGGGCTACAGAGTCTTGCCCTCATGAGCCTCTGAGGCCTTGCAGAAAGAGCCTAGACATGAAAGTCAAACTCAGGGTAGAGTAAGTCCTAACCATGCAGCTTAGTCCTAGCCATGCTAGGATCATCTGACTATACTTTATCATCTATAAAATGGGGTCATAATAACTATACACAAGAGTTTTGAGAAGGTTGAATGATTAATGATGCAGAAAGAAGGATATGGAAATAAACAGGAAAATAGGAGCCTAACAATGGGTGAAAATCCCCCAATCAGGGCTCTGCTTCACAAATCTTTATGCTTGATTTTTACACTGGTCAAACAATTCTGAACTGTTAAGGAGATAGAGACCGAGCCTCATTATCTTGCTAGGCTCAGAAAAACTGTCTTTCAAATTGAGCAGCCTGATTTAATGGCCAAAACAGAAACAAAAGCAAAAAAATGAAACACAAACAAACCTGTGGGATTGCACATGAAAATTAAAGCCAATGGAAATAAACAAAACTGATTAACAAATAGTAAATCACTATTTAATCACATTCTGGGAAAAGCATTTTTGCACTTTATTACAGCCATTCTGTCTTTGAAATTATTGAGTTTTATCAAAAGAGTATAAAACTTGAAATGTATGATATTGAAAAATAATACATTTTTTCATGTTTCCATCATGTCAGTGTTGGATTGGCAATGAGGGTAGTTATTAAAAACCTTAGCCGTGCCTGCAAAGAAGAAATGAAATAAAACATAAATTGCTTCATGAAATAAAGCTAGCTAAGTGATTAATAGTCAATAGTATGTGTTATTTATTCTACCATGGAGCAAGGGGCAGAGATTTTTGAAAATGACTGGTTAAATATCAGTCCATTTTATTTAATAAGTGATAGTTTTTTCCTACATTAAATAAAAATTGGCCTGCTTATCCAGAACTCACATTTAGGTTTCAAATCCAGCTTTGGCTGAATAATCAGAAGCCATCATTGTGGAGCAAAGCAGGGAGATTTTTTGGTAAGGATTCTGTGACATGGTTATAGAGAAGACCAAATGGATTTGGTTAAGGCTGGATGACTTACACAAAGTCCAAAGATAAATTTAGTTGAAAATTGGTCACAGGTAGCCTTGCAGTCTCAAAGGGCATTTCTGACTAGACAAACAGCATCTCCCAACATCCCTTCCACTGAAATAAACAGCCAAGTGTTCCCTCGCCACAGGCTGGGTAAATACTTACTAAACTGTCTGCCTGTATGCCAGTAGGAGCAACACTCCCAATTTTTTAGCAAAATATTTTTCCACTCTGGCCATCCAAGAAACTCTCCAAATCCAATACTTTTCAATGGACTTTTAAGGCTTCTCTATTTTTCTACTATTTATAGCTTTCAGATGTTGGCAGATAGAGAACTGCATTTTCTTCAGAATAAACTTATAAATGGTGGTGATGGAGATTCATCATATGCCACATGGTATTAAGTAACTTTTAAAACAATCCTTCTTCTTATGAATGTAAACATTGACAAAGACTACAAAACAAATTAGAACCCTCACAGATATTGTAACAGAGGTCTTACGAAGTTGTGAAGAATTTCATTGAGTGAGGACACTGGGGCTGGGCCCAGAGGGAAAGCCCAGGCTGATTGATTAGGGCTGATGTATGGAACAGTCCTTAGAAGCTCAAGGACAGAAGTCCAGGATGCTGAGTTCTGCCCTTTCAATGTAGATAAGGCTCAGGAAGGCATAAAGGAAATATCAGATGTGTATAGTATTTAATAAACTTGGTCCTTCTAACAATCCTGGGTAATAGACAAGGCAATTATCCACTCCAATTCATGGATGAGGAAGCTCAGTTTTAGAGAAATGTCTTACTCGACAGTTAGAATGTGGCAGACATGGAACCAGAGCTAGATCTTCTGATGGCTAACCCTGTTTTCCTTCCACACTGCTCCACGCTGCTGCTTTAAGTATTCAGCCCACAGGGTTTCACAGTCTTCCTGGGAAGACAACCAGTTCACATGAAAGAGCCAGTAGATAATAAAAAAGGAGAAACTAGAGGGATCTATTTAGAGAATGAAAGCCAGAATTCAAGTTGCTAGTAAAGGATCATGTTTGGCTGATTAAGAAGCAATAGTCTGGTATAACTGAAATGTGGAAAAGTTGAGTTTCAGTAGTCAGTTCTATGGCTAGACAGCTAGTTGACCTTTGGAGTTCTTACCCGTAGAGTTATGAGCCTCCCCTGCCCCCACCCCTGCCCCTCTGGTCTCTTGATAAGAGAGCCGCTATTTTTCCCAAGAACACCTGTGCCAGGATTCATTATGGAGGCAGGACTTGAATGGGGAGACTGTAGAAAAATGGAAGAAAAGTAGAAGGGAAATACTGACAAGAAAAATAGCCTGAGCAAAGTTATGGTGGCAAGGGCCAGTGTGCTGTTTATCTGGGATGGTAAGGAGATATTTGATAGATACAGAACGAAATGTGTGGAATGTTCAGCAATTATTAAATCGATGTTATCCATGTAGTTAGTTGGTCTGGACATTACAGGTTAAAATCTATTCATATTATAGAGATAGTCTTCCCAAGACTTTCTTTCCTTATCTCCCTCATTCTGTCTCTCCCCCTTCCTGCTGCCCAGTATCCTCCCTCTCTCCTTTCCTCCCTCCCTCCCTTTCTTCCTTCCACTGTGCCTGTTGTAGACAGACTACTTTGGAGTATATTTCAGCAGGGGTGGATTTATTTGTCTAAGGCAGGGAGGGTTGTCAAATACAGGCCATGCACACTGCCGCATCCTTGCCATGACAGACAATACTAATCAATCACTGTGCTCTAGGCACAATCTCAGGATTTGTTTCAAAGTACATGGGTTAGTTAGAGTTGGCACAAGTGATGAGAGCTATTCGCCAAAACAAATCTAGGACACAAATGGATCAAATATGGCTTTCCATTAAAAAAGGTTAAAGTATACTAGAAAGTGTACTTCCTTTACCCTTTCCAAATGCTTCCCCTTTGCTGTTTTGATCTCAGCAAGAACCTCAAGCAGAAAGAGACAGATGTTACTTGAAGTCATAGTGGAGGGCACTGAGAGTCTAAAAAGATTTTTTAGAGGGCAAATATGTCTCATGAATGAGTTTCATTTTTTGAATATTTTGTCAAACAAATTGACTTCTGGACATTTTGATGTTTGCCCCTTTGTAAATTTGAATTTCCCTGGTACTAAAATTTGGTTTCTTAGTTCTAATGCAAATGTATGTGTACCTATATGCAGAGATTATGAGCTCGGTGTCTGGAACCAGAATTGGAATTCCAGCTCTGTCTCTTTCTAGCTGAGTGCCTTTGAACAGGTTAACTTGATTTTTCACAGCTTCAGTTTCTTCTTGTTGAAAAAACGAAATAAGAATCACTTCTATCATACAGGGTTCCGGTGAAGAGTAAATGAGATAATTCATGTGTAGCACTTACCATAGCTTCTGGCATATAGTAATAATAAATGTGAGTTCATGTGTGTTGTACGGAGCTGATATTATCTACGGTGAATTAAGGACTCTGATGCTCACTGAATTGTTTGGTGAAATGCTACATTTCTTTGCTTTGGTGGGTTTAAGTTAGAGTTTTAAAACTACTTGAATTTATGATTTTTGGTGTGCATTTGAACTCCAAGAAAAATGTCCCCTCTTTGGTAGCTGATATATTCAAACCACTAGCGATGGAAGAAAAATAATCTGTCATTGAAGTAGATGAAAGTTGACATGACAGACTGTGCACTCTATCTTAAACACTCATAACATGCATGATACGGTCTCTATGGGATAAAAGAACTCCTTTAGAGTTCTTTTAGAGACTTTAGGAGTCGCTTTAGAGACTGTATCTCCTCTAGAGATACAGTCCCTTGTATCATGGCTCGCATAGAGCGAAGCCATTATAATTCTAAAATAGCTATGCCTGTTTGGGGAATAAAGCAGCAAGAAGAAAAGGCAGTCTGCACACATAACAATTTACACATTTAGGTTGTTTATAGACGTGTGTGCATACATGTGCACAAATGTATGTGGATGTGATGTGTATATACCCACTGCACATATGTACATGTGGTGTTTTAAAATCTGGTGTTTGCCATATTATAACATATTGGCTAGAAGTAAATTCTTTGGAATCTGAAATACTTGACTTTCCTGACTTTACTATTTTACTGGTCACATATTTTATTTTGTTTTGTTTTATTTTATTTAGAGAGTTATTTATTTATTTTATATATATATATATATATATATATAGAGAGAGAGAGAGAGAGAGAGAGAGAGAGATGGAGAGCGCAAGTGCACAGGCCAGGGAGAGGCAGAGGGAGAGAAAGAGAATCCTGAAGCAGACTCCCAGCTGAGCACAGAGCCCAATGTGGGGCTCCATCCCAGCACCCCGAGATAATGACCTGAGCCAAAACCACGAGTCAGCTGCTTAATTGACTGAGCCACCCAGGTGACCTCGTTATTTGATTTTAGACAAATCTTCCCACCCCCCAGTCTTACCACCTAAGACCTTACACCTTACACATATTTAAAATGGGGATAAACATACTTTTATAATCTTTCATAGAGAGGATTCATGTAAAATATTACAAGTAAAATGCATAGTAAAATGTTTAACATATATTAATCTCTCAACTTATAGAGCTATTAATAATAATAAATAAGTAAAACAAGTAATTAGAATAATGTCTACAAGCAAGGAAAACTGGCTTTCAGCTTCATTATTCAATGTCCTGCTTTGATTTTATTTTATAGAATAATCATTTGGTAGCTTAAGTAATACATCATTCCTTAATTATAACTGTCATGTGAAAACTTTACTAATTCATGCCTCTTCTGAGAAGTATAAGCACTTGAGCAAATAATAAACTTCTTGATCCAGAGTTTCCTAATCCAAGAAGAAATCTACCTCATTGTGTTCTGGCATAGCCATTCCTCTTGAAAGGATGAAATCAAATAATGGATTTTACAGGTTCTTGCAAAGCACAAATTGGCCATGCAATTGGAGAACAGATATAAAATCATACATACTTATCACATACTCACACATTTGTTGACTGAAAGGTAACATCTCCAAAGAAGACTAGAATATTAGTACAAACAAATAATTAGCCCCATAGCAAGTTGTGATTATTAAATTCGCTAATTGCTTTTCTCAGTTGGAAGAATTGACTTGTATTTGTTTTTAATAAGAAAGTACAGTGCATGCTAAATTTCACCTTTAAAATTCATTGGTTTGGAGATAAACAGTATTTCCAAAAGACCTCTCAGTCTTATAACATGTGAGGAAATGTTCACAGATCCATCAAAATGATATGTTTCCATGTTAGGAAGTGTTCACAGATCCATCAAGGTGATAACATTTGGTCAATAGAATCTACTTGGAGTAACCTGATACTGTTGAGTCTCTGTCGCTCATGCTACTGTGTGTGTGGGATCACAAACACAGGTTTCACCAAATGTTCCAGTATATACAGTCTCTCTGCTTGTCAAAATTTGGAGGTGCATTGTAGAACAGAGCCATTTCAATCCTCTTCATACTTCCAATAGGGAAGACCGCCATTGTGATTTACCCAATTTTTTGATGAGAAACAATGAAACAGTTTAATGGTTTAATTTTAAGAAGAGTGAATGTGGAGTTAGGAGACGAATCTACTGTTTACTTTTATGTATATTTGGCTGATATGTTAAATTTACTATTTCTTCTTATAAAACCGGGCTAATGATAACTACCTCACAGGACACTTATGAAAAATTAATATTACATGAAAAGTCACTTTGTAAATCACAAAATAAAGCAAATTTGTAAATTAGTAAAATAGTGTCCTAATCTTTCTTAATTATCACTGAAATTGAGATCAGTTTGTGGTGTTTGCAAAAGTTACCTTTAATCAGGAATTCAGCCACTCAGGTTAAATTTAGCCTTGAGCAAAAAAAAAAAATTCAAATTTAAAGATACTTATTTTCAATTTTATTAAAAAATGAGAGTTCAGAGGTATTTTCTATTATTTGCAGGTCCTGATACTATATACTTGGGGGTTTGTAAGTAAAAATTTCCTCTTTCATCTCCCTTGTGATATGGAGGCCTAAAAGTGGGTCCATGGGAAAACATGGGAAGGAGGAAAGTGAGTGAACACAAAGTAAAAGTTAAGGGCAAGAGGTATGTGGTCAGCCACACTTGGGTTGTAATAGAACCTCTGGTACTCACTATTATTGTTTGTAGACAATATTTTTTTTTTAAAAGATTTTATCCATTTATTGGGGGGGGGATAAAGAGAGCTCATGAGTGGGGAAAAGGGGAGATGGAGAGTCAGAAGCAGACTCCCTGCTGGGCAGGGAGCCCCACGTGAGTCTGATCTCAAGACCTGAAATGGTGACCTGAGCTGAAGGCAGATGCTTAATGGACTGAGCCATGAAGGTACCCTGACAGTACTTCTTAAAGACCTTATCAGATCTGTTATAACTTGATACCTCCCTACAAATATCATATGAAAAAATTATATGCAAAAATACTGATACACGGGATGCCTGGGTGGCTCAGTTGATTAAGCAGCTGCCTTCGGCTCAGGTCATGATCCCAGTGTCCTGGAATCGAGTCCCATATCGGGCTCCTTGCTCAGCAGGGAGTCTGCTTCTCCCTCTGCCTCTTCCTGCCACTCTGTCTGCCTGTGCTCACTCTGTCTGAAAAATAAATAAATAAAATCTTAAAAAAAAATACTGATACTCAACTTGGCACTCAAGTAGTAGGGGAATTCTCTTTTTCTTCCACAAAGAAAAATGTCCAATCTTTAAAGTGGATGAAGTGGACCAGCCAGTAGAGAAAGGAAAAAGAAGAGTGATATTGTCATGATCGTCTCATGGTGCTTGAGACAGAATTGGAAGCATAGGGCTATGGGAAATGTTAATAATTGGAGGAGCTGAGAGAGAATTTCTTTGATTGACCTTGAGTAATGTGGTAACAGAAAGGTCAGTAGTTAAATATGAATATCCATATATAGTTGACCCTGGAACAACACAGGATTGAACTGCTCAGGTCCACTTATATGCAGATCTTTTTTGATAACTATATTATAGTATTGTAAATATATTTTCTCTTCCTTATTACTTTCTTCATAAAATTTTCTTTTCTCTAGGTAACTTTGTTGTAAGAATACAGTATATAATAATACATATAGTGTATAGTACTGTTTTTGTTATCAGCAAAACCTCTGGTCAAGAGTAGGCTATTAGTGGTTAAGTTTTTGAAGAGTTAAAAGTTAGAAGATTTTTGGCTGTAAGGGGTGGTCATAATCTCAGTGTTGTCCAAGGGTCAACTATATATATAGTATTACTGAGGTATAGTTTTGTATCATGTAATTTACTCGCTGTAAGTACAGTTCAATGATTTTTTAGGAATCTTAAAATTTCAACCATCTCAACAATTATCCAGTGTCAAAACACTCCTATCACCACAAACAAAAATTTTCCATGGCATCTTTAGTTGTCAATCCCTGCTCCAGAATGCAGCTCTAGGCAATCACTATCTGCTTTTTGTCTCTACGGTTTTGCCTTTCTCTTTTTTTTTTTTAAATAAAAAAATTTTTTTTAAGATTTATTTATTTGACAGAGAGAGAGCAAGCAGAAGCAGAGGAAGTGGCAGAGGGAGAAGGAGAAGCAGGGAACCTGATGCTGGGCTCTGAGGGAAGGCAGATGCTTAACTGAATGAGCCACCCCGATGCCCCAGTTTTCCTTCCTGAGAAAGGTCATATAAAAGAAATCTTACAATATACAGTCTTGTGTATGACTTTTTTTTCAGTTAGCATAATGGATTGTTGGCTTATTAATACTGTAGGTGTATCAGTGTTTACTCATTTTTATTGCTGAATAATGTTCTATTGAGAAGATAGCCCACATTTTGTTAATCCATTCACTAGATGATGAACATTTGAATTGTTTTCGGACTGGGATTATTATCAAGAATGCTGCTGTAAACATTCATGTACAAGTATTTGTTTGGACATGTGTTTTTAATACACTTCGACAGATATCTAGGAGTAGAATAAAGTTATGTGCTAAGTGTGTTGAACTATTTAAGAAACTAGGAAGTTATTTTCTAATGGGTCTGTACCATTTTACATTTCTACCGGCAATACATAAGGAATCCTGTTTTTTCATACCCTTGTCAATGCTTGGTATTATCAGTCTGTTGGATTATAGCCATTCTAGTAAATGTGTAGTATAATCCATTGTGATTTTAATTTGCATTTCCCTGATGACTAATGATGTTGAGGATCTTTTCATGTGCTAATTATCCATTTAAATGTCTTTGTTAAAATATGTACTCAGATCTTTTTTCAGTTTTTAAAAAATTTTTATCTCTTAGTATTATTGAGTTGGAAGAATTCTCTATTTTTTTTTGGTACAAATTTTTTTAATGAAACATTTGATTTGCAAATATTTTTTCCCAGCTTGTGGCTTATTTTTTCATTTTCTTAATGGTATTTTTTGAAAAAGAAATTTTTCATGGATAATGTCACCATGTATGATGTTTTTCTTTATGGATTGTGTTTTTGGTATCATAGCTAAGAGATCTTTGCTTGACAAAAGGTCACAAAAATTATCTCTTATGTTTTATTCTCAAATATTTAGAGCTTTAATTCTTACATTTTGAATTAATTTTTGTGTCTAAATTTATTTGTTAACACATGGATATTCAGTTGTTCCAATACTGCTTGTTGATAAGCCTGCACCTTATTCATTGAATTGTCTGGATATCTTTATCAAAAATCAGTTGATGGAAGTAAGGGTTTATTTCTGTCTATTCAGGTGCACTGATTGATATGTCTATCTTTAGGTCAATACCACACTGTCTTGATTATTGTAACTTTTATTAAAAGTTTTTAAATGAGTTAGTGTAACTTCTCCAATTTTGTCCTTTTAAAAAATTGATTTGGTTATTCTAGTTGCTTTGCATTTCCATATAAATTTTAGGAGTAGCTTGTCAACTTTTTCAATAAACCAGCTGTGATTTTGATAGGGATTTCTGCCTTTTTTTCTCCTATGCTTTTAAAAATCCCATTACATGAAGATTATTATGGTTGGCATTACCAATTAGTCCCTGACATTCTATTTACTTGTCTTTGGTGGCCCCCCATTTATTCTTTAGGTTGAATAATATCTATTAATCTTTTTTAAAAAAGATTAATTTATTTATTTGAGAAAGAGTGAGAGTCGGGGGTGAGGAGAAGCCGAGTGAAAGAGACAAGCAGACTCCATGCTGAGTGTGGAGCCCAACGAGGGGCTTGATCTGATGACTCTAAGATCATGGCCTGAGGCAAAATCAAGAATCAGACACTCAGCTGACTGAGCCACACATGTATCTTTATTAATCTATCTTCAAGCATTGATTCTTCTTTCATTTCTAATCTGCTCTTGAGCCCATGTTAGACATTTTTCATTTTAAGTACTATTTTTTCGATTCTTAAGTTTCCAATTGCCTTTTTTTTTTTTTTTTTGTAATGAACATTTCTCTACTAGGACTTCCTAATTGTTGGTGTGTATTCTGATAGTTTACTTTAATTAATTGCACATTAATTAAACTCAATGTTTGTGCCCACTCAGAATTAGGCTCCAGCAACTACATCCCCCCCTTCCCTCCCATGCATAGGTCAAATTTTCTTTGATTATATTATAATTTTTGGCTGAAAACTTGACATTTTATGTACTGTAATTGATAATATATTGTAGCAATTCTGTGTTCTGATTTACTTTTCTGTTTTTTTCCCTTTGTGTACCTTGTACCTTGTTTGTGTTTAAAATGCAAAATCTATCCCTCTATAAGGAGCTGCTAGTGTCTCTGCATAGTTTTTTATTCTTACTTCGATTTTTCTAACCTGGCTTCATAGGTGTTACCTTTTTATCTGCATAACTTAGGGGACAACCAATAATTTGGCTAGAATTTATACTCAAATACTGTCAGCCCATAAAATATTCACCTTCTGGCAATCAATGCGCATATGGTTTGGGGAACATGTTCACAATTCAGCTGGTTCTCAAGTTACCCTTGGTTTTAACTTTGAACTGGGCATTCTCCAGTTTCCCCTTTGTATACCTGTAGTTTCCCAGTCAACTGTGAGCATGCAGAAGGCTTATCTAGTCTGTAACTGGTACTCTCTTTTCCAGGATCTTCCCATATAATTTCTGTCTATTCTCTGCTTGTCCCAAACTTGACCACGGCCTTAAGCTAGTAAAGATGTGGGTTTTTTTCATTTATTCTTTATGTTATTTGCCAGAGTCCTAGGTTTTTCCCCTGTCCCAAAGCAAATTCTTCCTTCTGGTAGCAAAGCTGCTGATTTTCTGCCCAGCTCTGCTTTGGTCACCAAATGAGCAAGGGAAGAGGGCAAAAATGAAAATATCCCCAGGCAGGAAGGTCACAGACTACAGCTGCTTTTACCCAAAGCTCTAGCAGTTTTTTAAGAATAAATGCTTCTTAATTTACTATCTGCCTTTGGTCACTTTCGAGACCTCTGACATGGTTGTTTATGATAGTTTTGTCCAGATTGTATATGTTTTATGAAGAGAAGATTCTCTGATTTCCTCATGACACTATAGCTAGAAATTCCTTTAAGCCTGAAGGTATATTTTTAATTTTAAAAAATCTTCATTTTAAGATGTGGTTCCTACCTTCTTCCTTCTCTATATATGCATATGCATATTTATTTATGTATATAATCCTAACATTTTAAAGATTATCTGTGGAATATTTACCTTATGAATGGTCCACAGTGACTCCTCTATTCTTGACATTATTGCCTAATTAAAGCTTTTGATTCCCAACAAAAGTGCATTGGAATTAAAGATGCTGAGTTTAATGTGTATTAACTTATATATGTCTATAATTTACAAATAAATTAAATTTATATGGATAAATTTGATTTTTGTTATCTGCCATCCTTATGGTATAGTTTATTATTTTTTTTTCTTTCAAAAGCATTTTTTCCTGCTTCATTTCTAACTTGGAAAAGCATTCTGGGGAAGTATCCTTGGTGATGATACTTCAGGAAATATCTGGTACCTAAAGGAAATGTTTTCCAAGCACTATTTAAAAGCTATCTTCCTGTGTATCATACCACCACTACCACATTATCTCATTTCTATTCAAAGTGATGGTGTATATTTAGGACATTTGAAATAAGTATAGAAGGAGCAAAAAAGTTTCACATTTGCTTAAAGTAGGGCAACAAAGTACAACTTTTTTCACCTATTAAGTTTTAATAAATTATAAAAAAATAAAAAATAAAATCCTAATGAGAAGGCCAATAATACAAATAGTTGCATAGGTTGCCAGGAACAGAGTATTAGTTCTAAAACCTGTAGAGGTATACAAAAAAAACTGGATATCCTAGAAGAAATGAATATATTTCTGGAAACATACAAACTACCAAGACTGAATCATGAAGAAATATAATATCTGAACAAATTTATAACTACTAAGGAGATTGAATCAGTAACCCCAATCCTCCCAACAATGGGAAGAGCAGGGTCAGATTGCTTTGCTGAAGAATTCTGCCAAACATTTTAAGAATTAACAACAATTCTCAAACTCTTCTGAAAAACTGAAAGTGAGAGAATACTTTCAAATTCTCTCTATGAGGTCAGCATTACCCTGGTACCAAAAGTAGAGAAAGGTCTACAAGCAAAGAAAACTATAGACCAATATCTCTAATAAATATTGATATAAAAATCCCTCGGTAAGATGGCAAACCAAATTCAATAGTACATTAAAAAGATTTTTACACAAGATCAATCAAGATTTATCTCTGGAATTCAAGGATGATTTAACATATGAAAATCAATGAATGTAAAACACCATATTAACAGAATAAATAACAAAAACCACATGATAATCTCAACCAATGCAGAAAAGTCATTTGGCAAAATTCAACACACTTTCATTATGAAAAGAGTAAACAAACTAGGAATAGAAGGGAACTACTATCTCAATATAATAAAGGTCCTATATGAGAAGCATATAGCTAACATCATATTCAAAGTTGAAAAACTGAATGATTTCCCTCTGAGATTATAAACACGGCAAAGATGCCCACTCCCATCACTTGTATTCAGCATAGTATAGAAAATCTTAGCCATAGCCATCAGACAAGAAAAAAAAGACATTGAATTTGGGATAGAAAAAGAAAAATTATCTCTTTTTGTAGATAATCTAATCATATATAGAAAACTCTAAAGACCTCACACACACACAGTTAGAACTAAAATAAATTCAGCAAAATTCCATGATATAAAACTAGTTGTTATACAAAACACAGTTGTATTTCTACATATTAACAATTAACAATCCAAAAAGGAAATTAAGAAAACAATACTATTTGTAATAGCATTAAGAATAATAAAATACCAAGGAATAATCTTAGCCAAGGAGATGAGAGATTTGTACACTGAAAATTATAAACATTGCTGAATAAAATTAAAGAAGACCCAAATAAATGGAAAAGGTTTCCATGTTTATGGATTGGAAGACTTAATATTGTTAAAATGTCCATACTATCCAAAACAATCCACAGATTGAAAGCAATAATTATCTAAAATCATAATGGTATTTTTTTGAAAAATAGGAAAAAAATCTTAAAATTCATATGGAATTTCGAAGGACCTCAAATAGCTGAAATATTCTTGAGAAAGAAAAACAAAGCTGGAGGCCTCATGCATCCTGATTTCAAAGAATAAGTTTTAGTAATCTATAGAATAGAATAGAATAGAATAGAGAGTCCAAAAATATACCCTCATATATATATGATCGAATACTCTTTGACAAGGAGGTCATGGCTATGCAATGACAAAAGGATAGTTTGTTTTAACAAATAATGTTGTGAAATCTGGATATCCACATGCAAAAGGAAAAGTTGGACACTTCTAATACTGAATATATAAGAAGTAAATCAAAATGGATTAAAATCCTGAATATAGGAATTGAAAATATGAAACTTCTTAAAGAAAATATAGGAGAAAACTTCATGAGATTGAATTTGGCAATGATTTCTTAGACAATACCAAAAGTGTAGATAACAAAAGTAAATAGACAAATAGTACTTGACTGGACTTTGGAACTTCTGTGCAGAAAACAAACAAACAAACAAAAACAACCAGCAGGGCAAAAAGGCAACCTAATGGGAGAAAATATTTGCAAACCATATATTTGGTAAGAGAATGATATCCAGGAAATAAAAAGAACTCCTTCAATCTAACAATAATGACAAGAACAAACTCCCCAAACAATGCGTTAAAAAATGGGCAAAAGACTCAAATAGACATTTCTTTTAAAAAGATATATAAATGACCAACAAGCATATAAAAAATGCTTAGCATCATTAGTAATCCTTCAAATGCCAATCAGAATCATAATGAGATATCATGTCATACCTCTTAGGGTGGCCACTATCATAAAAATGGGATATAACGGGTGTGGGTAAAGATGGGGAGATATTGTTAGGAATGAAAATGATGCAGGCACTGTGGAAAACAGTATTGAGTTTCCATGAAAAATTAAAAATTGAATTACCATAGGATCCAATAATCCCACATCTAGCAATGTCTAAGGGAATTGAAACAGGATCTTGAAGTGATATTTGCATATATATGTTCATTGCAGTATTATTCACAATAGCTAGGAGATGGAAGCAACCTAACTATCCACTGATGGATAAATGGATAAAGAAAATGTAATGTGTCTGTGTGTGTATATACACACACACACTTAATACTCCAATGCATGTGTGTATATATATTATTCAACCTTAAAAAAAGAATGAAATCTTGTCATATGCTACCACATGGATAAGCCTTGAGGACATTATAATAAGTGAAATAAGCCAGTTACAAAAAGACAAATACTTCATGATTCCACTTATAGATAAAGTAAAGTAGTCAAACTCTTAGGAAAGAATAGGTAGACTTAAAGATAGATTAATAGAGGGACACCTGGGTAGTTCAGTTGGTTAAGCATCTGCCTTAGGCTCAGGTCATGATCCCAGGGTTCTGGGATGAAGTCCAGCCTCAGGTTTCCCGCTCAGTGGGAAGTCTGTTTCTTCTTCTGCCCCTCCTCCCCCTACCCGTGCTCATGCTCTGTCTCTTGCTTTCTCTCTCTCTTTCAAATAAATAAATAAAATCTTAAAAAAAAAAAAAGGTTAATAGAGACTTCCCAAACTGAAATACAAGGAGAGAAGATAATGAGGGGAGAAAACTCAGAAAAACAGAAACCTCAAGAACTGTGGGACAATATCAAAAGGTGTAACATAAGCATAACTGGAATACATTAAGAAAGAGAAAACTGCATAAAAGAAATAGCTGAAGTGATAATGGCAGAGAACTTTAAAAAATTAATGACAGACACCAAATCACAGTTAACTGAAAGAACTCCCAATTGCCAAGTATGGCATAATTTGAACAACAACAATAAATTAATAATGTACTATTATGTTATAATCCAAAATATAAAATAAAATGTCTGTGAACCCAAACTGATATACATAAATATTGAGTAAATATATAAGTTGGTGAGAGTAGTAGACAAATTTCCCATACAGAATTCCAAATAACTTACACAGCCACTTCTCCATCAAGGCAGTAGAGCATAAACTTCACCCTTCAGAAGTGCACATAATGATTTTCTTCCAATGAGCACAGTACAGGAAAGAGGGAAAAAGAGTAACTTTTTGTGGAAAAAAACTGGCTAATGCTACCTCAGCCAGGTGATCACTTCTCAAAAGTGGAAAGTCATGTTGGTAGTGTATACTCCTGACATTGTGTGATGAGAGTGAGACTTCACCTCTGTGGTCTTCCTCCTCCCAACCCACAACCTCTGACTAACCATGCCAAAGACATTGGATCAGTCCAAACTGAGAGACATTCTACAAAATATTTGACCAATACCCCTGAAAATTGGCAAGTTCATCAAAAACAAGGACAGTCTGAGAAACTGTCAACAGTCTAGAGGTGCCTAAGGAGATATACACCAGAGATAATGTGGCATCCCAGCTGGGATTCTGGAACAGGAAAAGAATAGTAGATAAAAACTCAATAAATCTGAAAGAAATATGGACTTGAGTGAATAATAAATATCAATATTGGTTCATTTGCTGTGATGGAAATACACAAATTAAAGATTTTAAAGAGAGGAAGCTGTGTGTGGGCTATCTGGAGAACTCTATTGTCTTTGCAGCCTCTCTGTAAATGTAAAAGTATTCTAAAATGAAGGTTTATTTAAAAATCCTATGAACTCTTTCTCATATCATGTATAAAAAAAAACTCTAGATGGGCCAATATCTTAATGTAAAAGGAAAGCTCTAAAATATTTAGAAGAAAAAATTATCCAGTGACTTCAGATAAGTAATGATTTCTGAAACTGGATGAAAAGAGAGCTTACTATGAAAGCTTACTATGAAGGTATGCATATGATAAGTTGTACGTTACAGAAACAGACAACTTCTGTTTATAAATGCTGCCTTGAAAAATGAAAAGAAAGACCACAATTTGTAAAAACAATATAAATGACCAAGGATTAACAAGGAGCACTTTAAAGAACTCCTATGAATCAATAAAAGTGAATTTAAGTACTTAGAATAAAAGTATACAAAATACATTAAGAGGCTTATTGCAGAGAGGAAAGAAAAATGGTTAATATGGGTATGAAAAGATGCCCAACATCATTAAGAACCTGAGGAATCAAACTTAAAACACAATGAGATGCTATTCTATCACCAAGATTGGTTGATACAAAATTGGGTAAATATAAAATGTTGACAAGAATGTGGAGTTTTGAGAACTTAGCTGCTGGTGTGCTTGTGAAGTTGTACAAGCTTTTAGAAAATTGATTTGGTGGTACTTAGGAAACTGAAAATGTGCCCTCCCTTCAACTCAGCTATTCCCCTTCTAGGTAAAAACTTGGGAACTTTTGCATGGTATATGTACAGCATGCATATATAGGAAAACATTGGTTGTAAAGGCAAAGACTTGGAAATAGTGGTTAAATGTCTATTGGTATGAGAATGGATAAATTGCTGTCTCTTTGTATGTAGTGAAAATAAACAAAGTGAATGCATCAAAATAGATGAAGCTCAAAAATAATTTTGAATGATAAAAGCTAGTCCTGAAAGACTTCCTACAATGTGATTCCATTTATATAAGGTTCAGGAACATATAAAAAAAAACCTGTATTGTGTTTGGACACATATATATGGTAAAATTATATACATGCCAGAGCGCTGAAGAATTCAAATGTCAAACATACTTTTTTTTCCCCCCTCAGGACTTGTAGCTAAGTTTCATAGTTTTTCTGCCTCTTTCTCTGGCTATAGGATGTCAGTTTTCATTTTTCATTATGTTGAGTATGCTTCTAGCAGTACTCCCCCATGCCTCTGTATTTTGCTGCATCTTATTTTTGGTGGCCTGGGAAACCAGGAAACTAAGCTCGCTAAAATGTTGCATAAGACAAGCAGTCTCCAGATTTGGGCCGAGGGCACTGTCCTATGAGTAAAATGCATGGCCTTTTGCGCATAGGCAATGTAACATTCATTCATTTAACAAGCATTTAGCAATTTCCTATCTCATTCCAGACTCTATTCTGGGTTCTAGAAAAATACAGCAATGGACAATAAAACAAAATTCCTGGACTTACATAATTTACAGTCTAGTGGAATCTTTTTGGGCTCTTGCATCTAGTCTAAGTAGACAAGACTGCTTCATAAGGCCAATTTGGGTGAATGAATCATTTATGTAAACACAAACACGTGCATTCCAATGTGTACATGTAGAAATACAATGTCTGTAGCCATGTGGGTATTAACTTTATGTGTATGACTATACACAATGAGTAATTAATTGCTGATTGGCCTGATAATTATGCTATGTGAAGGTACGATGCTATTGTACCATTAGATATATTTTATACCCAAGATTATGTTTGCTACAGATTAACCAAACAAAGAATGTTTGATAGTAAAGCAAAATATTTAAAGGGGTATTACTGGTATGCAAAATAGGCAATGTTTCCAAAGTTGGCTTGCAAAACATGAGGAGTGACACCCCAGAGATTCAGGTCATAAATTGATCGTCAAGGGGCATATGTGTTAATAAGGGCGGTGTAAGATTTTCTTTTCTATACATATTTGCCATTAATCACTGATGTTGGGTAAGTTTCTCAGCCTTTATTCTATTTCTCTTAGCTAGTTCTTTATTTCTAAAAAAATTTGTTTTCATCTGCTTCTAAATTTAATATAATGAAGCAAAGAAATAAAATATCCATTCATCCAGGATGGTATATTATGATACATATTTGTGGTATTTATTATCTGTCTAATAGCAACATGAAGTTATTTAACATCTGAATTCAAAGTCACCCTTCATGGATCATTGTTCCAACTCTGTAACTTTGGTATCTGGTTCCAGAGACGAGAACCGATTTCAAATGTCCATCAGTGGTCATTTGAAAACAACTGTTTTTTCACAATGTTCAGACATGAATAGTAGTCTGGAAAGCACTTAAGCACAAGAAGACACTTGCATTTTCTCATGGTATGATAGTTCGTGGCCTCTGGGCCCATATTCTGATTTCACTGGGTGAAAATAATGATTAATCAATATAAGGGGCTAGGTGGCATTGTAGGTTAATTCACTAGGGGTTAGCATCTCAACTTGGGAGTTTACATAAACATCTTTCTCAAAATGAGCCCAGTGCTGAGATGTTTGTGGTAGACTGGTTTCCCGCTCCCTCCCCTGGTTTAGAACAACACATACTTTAAATAGTTTGATTCAAGTCAGATGATGGTTGTTTCTCCGGAGGAAAATCCCAGCACAGGGTCAGCAGGTGGGTTACAGATTAATGCTGCTGGGACATGCTGGCAGCTGTGCTCCAGGGTTGCTGATGTCTCTACCTCCCTCCTCACAGCCACTTGGGGCTTGCCAGTTGCTCCTGGCATTGCTGCTGTGGCTCTAATTTATTAACTCACTCAAACTGTAGTTTTGGAAGGCAGTGAAATAAACAGAATCAGCGTAAGCATGGAAGGCACATATAATGTATAAGGCTTATGGATAAAAAAGTATCTTATGTGTTAGAGTTCTCAGGATTAGTTTTACACTGCTTTACAAAGTAAACTCAATGTGGAGGTCATAATGAATGAATCCCTAGATGTTTACTAAACTCCTAAATTAAATTGCATTCTTAAATGTTTTACAAATACATTGGCTTACCTAATTAAATAGGAATGACAGTCTGTTGCTACAGAGGATAGAATATTGAAGCCTTTAGGACTCATTTCAAATTAGCTATCCTTCTTGATTAATGAATTTGGCCCATCAGGTTTTTTGGTGCTGCGAATTAATATTATATAAAGGGATGACTAAAACAAATATTTTTCATAATATGCAAAATAGAATGATGAGTTTGGATTGTTATCTATAGAAAAATGAAATGCATTTACCTACTTTGGAATTTTAATTTTGTAATAAAAGATTATACATTTTATTCTTATACATTTTGAAGAAATAAAAATAAGTTTAAAAATGCTTTTCTACATAAAAAAACAAGAAAAAGATTCATTTGTCTTTATGTGTTATAATAAAAATATTAAGGGAAGCATACAGAAGAATTTATACCTTGAGATCCTAATAACCTTAGAATTAAAAAAAAAGAAGCATTTGACCAGGTACAGATAGCCCAATATAAAACTCTATTCTACAAGAATATAAAGTATGAACAAGTCTTATTTTTACCTTCATAGATTATTAATACTTATTTATTTCCACCTACAATCTAATATTATGTCTAAAAATACTTTTTTAAAAAGTGGGATGAAATAGAAACTATGGATTTTATTCATCTAACTCATTCTTCTCCCCACTCCCCAATTTTTGTAACTTCTTAAGGCCTATCCTCTGCTTTTGAAGATAGTAGTACTGATGCCAATGTTTATAGCTTGTGAAAGGAGGTCTCCTTTTTAAATTATAAAACTTTTCTTTAAAAACACAGATACCAGTGTGTTTTTAAACAAAATTTTTATAATTTAAAAACTCCTCAGAGGAGAACTAAAAAAGAACATTTTTTTTCTTTCTGTCGATATTATCTACTTTATTCCCTATTCTTGTCCTGTTAGCATTTATAACAGCAGATTCTTGGACTGCAAAGGTTGCCAGCATACCATTTGCTTGTAAGAGACTTTTTCCCTCCCGAGTTTCATTAGAAACTTTCTGGATGGCCTGAAGTCATCTAGGTATGGGATAAAGGCAGCTGCTGTTTGTGCCATTGACAAAGACAGGCCTTGATTATAAACAAATCATTTCCCTATCATTTTATTAAGGGAAAAGCATGTGAAAGGAACGAGAAGGGAAACTACTTCTGGATTCTCAGCACTGTGTGTCTACATTTTCAACTCATTTCCTAATGATCTATTTCCTAAGACTAAGATGCAGAAGGGAAAGCAATTGCTTTTTTGTATGTTGGTTTTGAGACCTAGTGAATTTTTTCCAAAGGCTACTGGGAATCTGAAGGCTTGAGGGGAAAAAATTAGAAGATTTTTTTATTATCTTTTATTTCCCTTTGAAGAATTTTTAAATTTAAAAAATCTTCATGAAAAACAAAAATACTATTAAAAAAACCACAACACAACTCATCTATCTCAGCAGGGGCCCTGAGAGGATTTAGCTAAGATCACTATTGGAGGGTTTCTTCTTACTGCTCCAATAAGATGGGGAAATTTTAACTGCTGGAATTCTTCCAAGGGAAAGTTTTTTGGGGGGAAAAAAAAAAGAACAGAAAAAAAACACACACACACTCATATATATTCAAGTAACAAAAGACCTAAATGATCTTCTAAGAAAATGAGTCCTGTTAACCAAAAGTCTCTTTGCTTTGTGGCATCATTTGGTAAGTTGGAGAGGAAAGCTGAAAGATAGCTAGTCTGCAGGTGCATCACTCTGAAAAGAAAAGGGGATAGATGGGTGGGAAATGAATTTGGCATTCCTGAGCAAAGGGAAAATTTGGAAGGAAGGAGAGGAGAAATGAGGTTGCATACCATAAAAAGGGAAAGAAAACATCAAAAAACCCCTGGTGCAACTTGGCTGAAGGTATATAGAGGGAGGAATATTTCTGCTAAGGTTTAAGTTGTTGGCAGAGACTAGTGAGGATTAATGCCACTTTCTTCCTCCTCCAATAAAGGCTGCATTGCTCATTAACATTAGAGCAAATGCATTCTTCTGGGGACATCAAATAGGTGTTGAGTTCCACATGTGGATGTAGATGAAAACAGCAGATAGAGGAACTGACCTTGGGAGGTGTACAGCTGACCTTCTGGTCATAGTGGAACAGACTCTTTTCATAGTGTAGGAGCATACTTATTTAAGGTGGAAGGCTTTTTTAAGAAAGTGATTTATATAAATGATCTTTTTAAAAAAATATTTTATATATTTATTTGACAGAGAGAGAGATCACAAGTAGGCAGAGAGGCAGGCAGAGAGAGGAGGAAGCAGGTTCCCTGCTGAGCAGAGAGCCCGATGTGGGGCTCAATCCCAGGACCCTGAGACCATGACCTGAGCTGAAGGCAGAGGCTTAACCCACTGAGCCACCCAGGTGCCCTATATAAATGATCTTGAAACATCTTTTTCTTCATGCACGAATTATATTGTGAAGCCAGTTTCTAAATGTGGACTGGTATGAAATAACAAAGATGAGTGTCCATTTATATGGAACCCCAGCCAGACAACTTGGAAAGCTATTCACACCCCAGTTGACTCTATGACTATGGGATATGAACAGTTGGGATCTTTTGTAATAGATTTGGAATTAATTTAATTTATGGTAGTTTTAGAGGACCTGAAAAACTAGATCCAGAACTTGCCTTGGCTATATGACCTTATGGAAGTCCAGGCTTTGCTTTATCGTGTAGGAAGTAAGGAATATGCATAAATGACCCCTAAGGTCCCATCCAAATCTAATGTGATGAGTTTATCATTAGAAAAGGTTACTCATTGAATGACTATAAATGTTGCTTTGATTTTTCTCAAGGACTTAATTTTCCAAATGTTGTATACATTCTGGAAATACTAATCAAGTAGATCCATAGACAACCCTTCATTCTAAAGTGACCTGCTAGCCACAGTAGGGCACTTCTGCAGTCTTAATATATTCTCTTCTCAATGGTACTTGGCTTTTGCAAAAAAACATTTTATAAATAATTGAAGGATACAATATAATTAATGAATGTAATAATAGTTATAAAATGATGAGTGATGAAGGCAATGCTAGTGACAATAAACTAGTTATGATGATGATAATAGTAATAAACCTAATCATAGCAAATCTTCATATCGACAGCACTTGTCATTCATAAGAGAGTTCTAAAACATTATGGCTATTTGAAAAGTGATCAAATTGAGAAATTTCATAATTCTTTAGATACAGAAAAAAGCTCTGTAGACTAATGAGCTGCATTCATTTGTTCAACGAAGGACTGCATTGGTAAAAATTCAGACACAGTCTCATTTTCTTTTCTTTCTTTCTTTTTTTTTTTTTTTTTGATTTTATTTATTTATTTGTCAGAGAGAGAGAGAGAGAGCGTGCACAAGCAGGCAGAGTGGCAGGCAGAGGCAGAGAGAGAAGCAGGCTCCCTGCCAATCAAGGAGCCTGATACGGTAGATCCCAGGACCCTGACATCATGACCTGAGCTGAAGGCAGCAGCTTAACCGACTGAGCCACCCAGGCATCCCCGCAGTCTCATTTTCACAAAGCTTAGTCTCCTGAGAAGGCAAGATATTTATCAAACAAATTTCCAAACAAATGTAAAATTGCAGTGGTGATGTCAGCAGATCTTTCAAGGTGAAGAGGGAAGGCTTCCTTGAGAAAGTGATACCTGGCTGACACCTGAAGGAAGAGTAGAAATTAGCAAGGAGAAGCAGGAAGAGATTGTCCTAGCAGAGCCAGCTGTGGCAGGTTGAGGCACAGTGAATCAGAGGGACCCAAGAAGGGGCACTGTAGCCTGAACAGACCAATGGGAGTGTAGAGGCATGAGGTTTGTGAGGCGGAAGGCTAGACCATCCATGGGCTTGTCCTCCATGTTATGGTGGTTTGTCTTTATCTTAATAGGTATACTAAGCCACTGAAGCTTTTAAGCAACGGTTTGTAGCAAGGTGGGAGCTGACATGATCATAGTCAAGATTTGGAAAGATCACACAAGCTGCACTTTGGAAAACAGATGGGAAGGAGGCCAGTTTGGATGTGGGAAGATTAAATAGAAGAGGACTACAGAACTCCAGAAGAAAGTTCATGTAAATTTGGACTAGGAAGGTGATGGTGGATGTAAAAAGAAGTGTCCAAATTTCTAGGACTGAGGCAGTGATTCAATTTTCTTAGCAAATACCTGGCAAGGTTTATGTATAGTTCATTATAGCAACTTTACTGGCAACTCCTAGGCTTAATTGGAACCTTTCTCTTTCCCATGTTTGGATTCCTGATAGGGTGGGAAATAAAATGGGATCTCCACAACTTTCCTTATTAATCACTTTGCCTTCTTCACTTCGGCTTTTGGACATGGGGTTTCTGGGCCAGGGTCCTCTGGCTTTACTTAGGCTGTTCTGTCTCTTTTAGAAACTGCAAGCCAAAGCTGGGCTCTACTATCTGGAGGGCAATTGGTGCCTTCCATGTTCTGGGAACTACACAGTCTATTCTGCCTAGATTGGGCTTAGTCATATGCTCTTTCTAACCGGAATTGTTGGAGTATGTGGAGGTAATGGAAAACCTTGGAGAACATTATCTTTTCTGTGAAAAACAAAAGCTAGAGAAAACATTTACCTATGACCTTTCTACTCTTCCTTCCTGGCAATAATGTTTTCCCTTGGCAGACATGCTTGATTAGTGTATCCCTTCTGCCTAAATCTGATAGTAGGAGGATTACCCTAAATTGTACAAAGTACAATTCATTTTTCTCTTTCTTTCTTTCTTTCTTTCTTTCTTTCTTTCTTTCTTTCTTCTTTCTTTCATTCTTTTTCTTTCTCTTTCTTTCTATCTCACTCTTGTTTGAGCTATTTGTTCCAGAAAAATTCTCCTTAGAGAGATTTTTTTCTTTCCCCAAGAAAAGGCCTTTAAGGCTCTGCAGACTATGAATGATAGGCCAAAGGCCCTCGTGTCAGTTTAGATGGGAGCACGGTCTATGAAACAGAGGATCAATAGCTCTACTATGGCAGGAATTTAGGGCTTCTCTGTTGTTGGCTCTGGAAGAGATGAAAGGAGAAGAAAGTTCAAGAAGATTTAGGAAGAAGGGATCCCAGATACCTGGATGCAGACTATCCCCCTTTTTATAGTCAGTGAGAAATTTCTATGAAGTGAGGACAAATAGGTATCTAGGAAAAGTAATGTCTGAAATTCACAATGCAGATATTTTCAGCTCCGTGCTGTAATTAGTTTTGTTAGCCTTAAACTTTAGTAAAGTATGTTATGCAAAACAGCTTTTTGTTAGAGTTTCTTTGAGGGAGCAGGAGAGAAGAGACCAGGTCAAACTAGTGAAAATTAGACTAGAGAGGAAAGAACAGCTCAGAGAAAGGAGATGGGGAGCAGAGCACAGGGAATGGAATTGGTATCAGAAATTCCTAGTGAGCACTGATGGAAAAATGAATGCATCCTTAATCCCATGCCTCAGATATTCTAAGACATGTTAAAGAAGGCACCAGAATCTCCCTAGTACCAGAAATGGAGGCTTGGGTCACTTTACTTGGAGATTAAAGAATTGTATTAGGGTACTAGAGAACAGGGGGCAGGGCGGGGAGGGAGGGCACGTTGGTTGTAAGTGGTTTCTATGTGTTTCTGGGGTAGAATCAGCAAGATGATACTCCCTGGACCCCAAACTGCCATGGGATAGATGGTTGGGTGATACCTCAGGAGCACTGGGTGCAGACCCAGAATATGAGACTCATGAACTTGCATATATATATATTTGATTGGTAAACTGACTCCTCCAACCTCAGCACTATAAAATTCCACAAGAATCACTGCAGATTGCTTATCACTTTTCTCTGCTTTTGCTATTAAAGGAGGTTATAATTTTTCAAGCAAAGTAAGAAAACACCTAATTTGCAACAACACTCCAAAAACATCAAATACCCTCTCTGCAAGACACAGTCACATGCCTTTTTGAAAGTTATTGCAGTAACTTGTTGTGATAGTATTCCCTTTATTTTGCAGGTGGAGAAAATTAAGTTTGGAGAGGTTGTCTAAACTTTGGCTCCTGTGTTATGGAATCTCAACTTGAACCCAAGACTTTTGACTGCCAATCCAGTGCCTTTTTTATCATGCCTGTTTTCCTGAATTTATTTTAACCCAAAAGCATTTGAGAGCAGAATTTTTTATTTTTATTTTTATTTTTTTTGTTAACTGTGATTTTCCCCATGTCCCAAATTCCATTATCCCACTACAGACAGCTCTAGGTACAGAAGCATGCTATGAATCTAACTTGATGACATTATTGTAGTTTACATTAATTTCTTTATAACTGTAGAGTAACATTGAGATACAAAACTAAGAATAAGTTGAGGTTCTTTACTTCAACATTTATTTTCATGTCCAGTTAATTTTCTCCCCAGTAGGTAAATAATACATCATTTTAGAGAATTGTAAGAACATTCTCATTGTAAGTAGTACTTTGGATTTACAAGAGGTTAGGGGAATAGCTTTTCAATCTGGTAATTCTTTTTATGTATTCACTTCCTGTTGGCCCAGAAACTCAGTGAAATGCTACTTGTTCCCTGAAGAAATTATTTCAGATCTCTATATTGATAAGACACCACATATATGCAGGTTTTCATTTACCATATTAATTCCAGGGAAATAAGAACAAAGCTATGTGAGATTTCATTAAAACTTGGCTTTATTCCTAGTTTCATGGGCTAGTGAATGCCCTGAAAGGTCACCTCCTCCAGCCCCTGCCTCAAAATTGCATGGTGTCTACATAATTAAAAAATTAAAAAAAATTTTTTTGCTATTCTTAAATTCCACAATTTACTTTGGTAAACTAAATCTCCAGAAGACCACATTTTCTACACTAAAACTCATCTTTCCCTCCAACTGAAATTAATCTTTTTCCATTCTCACGTGGCAGTTTCAATCTAGAACTTTGTGTCCTGTCTCCACTGGAGAAAAAGCTCAGATAGTCCTCTCTGTGCCAAGATGACTCATAGATTCTAAATCTATAAGAGGTGAGGTTAGCTCTCAACTAGACCAGATACTTATGTTTAAGGACCATTTATCTTCTGGGTTTAATTTTCCATTCTCATACCACATTAATGGATCTCTTTTAGATTTTTGTGTCTTCCTCGTTCATTCTGAAGCTGTGGATTCTAAGATTTTATGGGGCCATGAGTTGGTCTAAACCCTGTTGGGTCAAATGTACATTGCCTTTTGTGTTTTAATTCTAGGACAAATCAGAAAGACTGATCTTCCATAAAGTATTCATTTTTTTAAAAATTTAAAAATATTTATGAAGAGCCTGTTATGTGCTATTAGTCCTCAGTACCATTCCAGGGTTTGGGTTCTATCAGTGAACAAAAGAAAAATCTCTGTTCTCTGAGAGCTTATATGACAGATATCCATATATTATATGTATTGTGTGGCATTATTTATGGTCTATAATCTGGAGCATTTACACATCTGAATAGGGTCCCCTTCTCATATCTTTACAAGTTGAAGAGTATGGATGATGGAAACTCCAGCTCCTGGTTTAGGAGAAAATAAAACTATGAATATACTTTCAAATGAAACATTGTACCTAAGGTGGCTACTTGCATTCTGATACTTCCCTGTGTTCAGAAGGCATTTTGTGGTTTCACCCCATTTCTTACCTTCTTAGTATGACATTGTTTCTGGGGAAAAAGTGTTTTACATCTCAAAAATTGGCTTGTAATCAAACATTTGGGAGATATCTAGTTTGTAAAGTAGGAATTGTGGGTCCACCTTACTAAATTTGCATAGAGAATGAGTGTGGGTGTATTTTTGCATATTTAGACATACACTCATTATACATATAGCAAAGGCAAGACAGAAACTATTTATTAAACACATATTTATTGTTTACCTTTTCTGTACAAAAGATGGTGTCGGACTCTTTCTTTCAGTAAGATTAAGGAGTGCATTATAGCTGGGATAAGAGAACCTGTTTCCAAATATGATTTAGAAAGTGCCTCATACACTTTCTAGTTGTATAATTTTGGGGAGATCATTTAACTCTTTGAACTTCAGTTTAGTCATCTGAATATGGATAGTAATTTCTAAGTTACAGTACTTGCTCTTGTTAGGATTAGATGAGATGATGTACCAGGCACTTGATAAATGCCTATTTTTAAAAGAGTAGACAGATCCTGCCCTAGAGGAAGAATCAAACATGTGAATATGTCGCTCTTGTGTGAGGCAAGAAGAGATACAGATGCTCAGGTTCAGGGAGGGATAGTATTCAGGATTTCTGACAGGAGCAGGTATTGGGAAAATGTGCTAGAGGAATTGACATTTGAATAGGATAGGATTTACACACGAGGAAATGGTTAAGAGTAGTTGAAATAGAAGCAAGATCCTAAGTGAGGTGAGATCACAAGTAGTAAATACAGAGAAGTTTAAATAGTTGAGCCGCCCATGCATGCATCGTCTTCATGTTGAGGGGGATATAACACATGTACTGCTGTCTCTATCTTTTCAGTGTGTGCTGTGGGATTTAAGACAGTTACTTTTGACCTGAGAACGTAGTTCACCCAATATCGAACGTCTAAAAAGACTGGATTTTTCTTTCTGGCTTCTAATCCAATTGCATACTTAAAATCTGAAGAATCACCTTATTCCTAATTCTAAGTATTCCCTGTAATTGTTTTGCACAAGAGTCCTATAATTTCTCTGTCTCTGTCTCTGTCTCTCTCTCTCTCTCTCACACACACACACACACACACACACACACACATCCTACTGCCCTCCAGCCATACCAAACTAGTTAGGGCTTCTGACTCACCCAACTTGTTCATGCTTTTATGCTTTTACATAGATTTGCTCTCCACCTGGAATGCTGCTCCATTTCCCCTTCTGTTTGCTTAAGGGCCCCAACTCTGCCTTCCTGACCAAGTCCAGTGCAGTTTTTCTGAAAAGCTGTTCATGATGCCTATGAGGAAACTAGTTCTTTATGCCTCCCTTGTACCCCAGTATTGGCACTTATGACCCAATACCATAATTAATTTTGTTCCTAACCATCTTCCCTATTATGTTGTGAGATCCCTCAGGGAAAGTCTTATGCTTTAATAAGTTCTCATAAAGACTAACTTGTGTAGTAGATATGTAGAAAATATTTGTTGATTGAATAAGTAAATGAAAAAAAACCTGAAGTGTTGTGGGACCTTTTTACTTTCTCATTTTTTCTACATCTAGAATGACTGAGTTCAGTTAAGCAGAGTAGAGGATAAAAGGAGAAAAAATGGAAGCGAAGTGAGGAGGAAAAGTCTGGTGCTTTGATTTGTCTTTTTCAGGTTATTTTATAGAAAAATTATCCAATTCTTAAAACAGTGTCCTCAAGCTTGGGTTCACCTGGAAAGTTCTTACAAACTTGGTGCCTGGGTTCCAGTATTAGAAACTCGATTTAAGGGACGCCTGGGTGGCTCAGGTGGTTGGACGACTGCCTTCGGCTCAGGTCGTGATCCTGGAGACCCGGGATCGAGTCCCGCATCAGGCTCCCAGCTCCATGGGGAGTCTGCTTCTCCCTCTGACCTTCTCCTCTCTCATGCTCTCTCACTGCCTCTCTCTCAAATAAATAAATAAAAAAAAGAAACTCGATTTAATTGGTGTTCAGTAGCCTGAGTATTAGCTCCCCAGGTGATTCTGACGTACAGACAAACTTGAGACTCCTAATTCTACACAGCACAGACTGTTGCTTGTGCTCCCATCAGAATGAGGCTAAAATGAGTGAGAGGATAGGGGTGTACAGTGTGTGTGTGTGTGTGTGTGTGTGTAAAGTTGGCCGAGGAACTAAATTCATGATGGGCAGGTTAGGAGGTGCTTTTGAATTTATTAATATTTTAGAGTTTTTGAAGTGAAGTCAAAAATATGTAAGACCAGTGTTTATTAAGTATATTTACAAATAGATACCCAAAGAGGTCATTTTGAAGTCAAACTGTTCTGGAAGTGAGTTTTCAAAGTCATGCAGCTTTCACTTGAAAGTTGATTCATTTTTAAGCTTCTAATTTCAGAGAAAATAAACACACAAGTAGATTATCTAGGTAATTGAAGCCAAATCTATTTTAGGCTCTAATTAGCCCAACTACTGCAGGTGAAAGTGAGTATTTTGAATTATTTAGCTAATTGAGGACAAAGCACAGTTTTTTAAAATCTGTTTTCTCTGGATACTTTGCAAGTATCATTGCAGACTTAATATCTTCATTTTCTGAGGAAAATGTAGGCACATAGTGTCGTGATGGGAACTTCACTTTGTAGCTAGCTAGCATTTATGCTGCATAATCTAGAGTTTTTCTAAAATATATGAAATAATTTTTAAAATGCTGCTTTTAAACAAAATATTGGCTGCATAATCCTATATTCCAATCCTAGATCCAATTGAATACTTTGAACCTCATCCAAGATTATCCAGATTACCCAGAATCAATGATGGGCTCTGATTCTCTCCCTTCACTGGAGCCTGAAATCTCTTGGCACCAAAACTAGGTTTCAACTGAATCAAAGGCTGGAGACTGAAATGCCTCGATAGGATAGAATTATTTTTATTTCTATTGTTGTTTTAATGTGGGATGCATGAGAACAGTTTTTTTATCTTTCTTTATTTAAACTTTTCACATGTAGGAAAAAGCTCTGTGGAGCAACAGTCCTCATTTCAAAGGGCACTTTTATGAGAAGAGTATTTCTGTTCTTTATTCTATATTCCAATAAAGGGGCAAAAAGCCATGAGAACTTGCTATAAAAATGCTATAATATATGTTCTGCTATCCTTAGAATGCACCATAGAGTAGACCCATCTTGAACTTTGTCTATGGTAAAAAGGAACTAGGAGATCCTTGTTATTATAATTGTAAGATTCTGAGAAATATGGTAATATTTGACTAGAGATTAAAAAATAGAAAAAATAGATATTTGTGGAGACAATTCACTTCATAGCATAAAGTCCTAAATATGTACTTGTGCTGATGATACTTTGATAAAAATCTAGTAATGTAACCTGAAATTTTATTTCTAAGTACCGTTTTATTTAAACAGCAAACCTTCGTGGCTCCTCTATATTCAGTATAGAAATATGAAATGACATAGGTTTCACGTCCTTTCACAGAGTTATCTTTAAATGTAGCTATTTTAATCCTCATTTACTAAAGAATAATGACTCACCAAGAGTTGCTCAGTTCTTTCCATTCATCTTATTTATGTCATGAATTTATTAATAAACTCTCTAATATTTCAATCCTTTTAGTCCCTCTGGTTTTCACATTTTGGCTAATGTGAGTCTGCTTGTTCCTGAGAAACAGGGGTAGTCTTGGCTTCTGTAATCTCCAGTCTGGTTTCTGGGGACCTTCCTGGGTATCTCCTGCCCCGCACTCCCAAAGTGTAAGTAATTCTACTATCTTGCCAACGACTGCCATACTAATGATGTTGAGATCAAGAATAATTAGGTATAGGAAATTAAAGAAAAGCCTTTTTACTTTCCTTTAACAACAGCCCATATTAATTTAATTTGAAATTTGAGAAGACTTCAGGGTCATCTAATTGTCATGTGTTTAGTGCACATTTGCTGCCTTCAATAAAAATCTCTTGTTAGTATTTCCCAGTGTGTTTTCAAGGAAAGGGGTCTTTGAAAATAGTGTTCCAGAGAAGTCCTTGGACAGCTTGTACAAGCGTGGTGAGTGATGGTGAGTGATTATGATAACAGCTAATTTATTGAATAAACTGTGTGGTAGACACTTTCCTACTACTTTATGTGCATTAACTCTTTAATTCTCATAACAACCTAAGAGGCAGGTACTCTTATAATCCTTTTCTCCAGATGAGGAAAAGAGAGGTTAAGTAAATAGCCCGAGGTCAGCGGCTAGTGAGTGGAAGAGGTGAAATTCAAACCAAAGCATCTGCTTCCAACACTTGGCATCTTAACTATTATGCCATACTCTTCTTTTCTAGAAGAGAGACTGTTGTAGTTAGTGGAAATAAGAATTTTTCTTGGAGATTTTATTAATGGCAGAGATAGGTGTATAAAACCGGATTCCCTAAGGTCTCACAGAAACTTCACTGTGATGATCTGACATGAGAAGCATTCTAACCCCAAAGGAATATTGACGTTTACTTTATTAGAAGTGAATTGACAAGTAAAGGATTCAGATTCATAGTTTAATTGCTGACTTCCTATACATCCTGAAAATGTAATTGCTGAACTGAACAATTGCACACGGGGCCAGTCAGAGAACAAACTTTAGGTTGACTTGCAATGCTTTATGTTTTTATTTTATCTTATTTATTTATTTTTTAAATGCTACATTTTCCAGGAAGAAAAATCCAGTTATCTTAAGAAAATGCATTTTGGGATGTAAAAGTCCAGTCTGATACGTTTTGCTCAAATCCTAGAGAACTGCATTTATTCAAACATAAAATCATAAAGTAGAGTTCAACTGAAAATGTGGTCTCATGATAAATAATTAGATTGTAAAGGAGAGAAAATAAAATTTGACAGCAGGCATTTAAAGCTTATTTTTTCCATTATAAAATTTTGCAATAGAGTTTAGAAAAATTTATAAGATACTTGGAGAAATATTAGAAACAATTTTAAATCATAGTTTTTAACAAATGTAAGGGATTTCATTGTTCAAAAAACATCCATGATTTTATATAATGTAGATTATATTTATACACACACACACACACACACACGTCAAAGTACTTTAATATTTTAACAATTGTCTGTTTTTCTTTGTTTTTGACTCAAGAGTTTTTGTTTTCTGACCTCTTTCGGTAGATAATTTCCATTTAGGCAATCAAATGGATTGAAAGTTTGAGCTGCTATTATATTTTGATCACGACACACAGTTGCTGAGAAATGAGATTCTTTATGATTTGATTGCTGCTAAAATCATAATTTAAAATTTCTGTTGTGTAGTCATGCTTGCTTTCATTTTGATCTGTTCCTTTTTCAATTGGATGCTTGTTTTGAAACTATCTGATGTAGCAACTGAAACTGGTGGAAATACGTGAACTGACGTCTCTACTATGTAAAAGTTAAGTGATTCTGCCTTGAAATGTGAATTTTGTGTTGCTCTCCCCTGATAAGAAGAAGATAAAGCATTTTTCTTTGTTTTTACTTAGTCAAGTATCACATTACCCACGCTTGAGTCTTCCCATACCACTTCCACAAATTTTTGTTGTCTGCCACCTGTCCTATTATTTATTAAATATCTTTTTCATTGACTTATGTTTCTACTTAACCATTTTTTTTTTTAAATTTATTTATTTGTCAGAGACAGAGAGAGCGAGCAAGGCAGACAGAGTGGCAGGCAGAGGCAGAAGCAGGCTCCCTGCCGAGCAAGGAGCCCGATGTGGGACTCGATCCCAGGACGCTGGGATCATGACCTGAGCCGAAGGCAGCCGCTTAACCAACTGAGCCACCCAGGCGTCCCTCTACTTAACCATTTTAAGCAACAATATTTATGAAATGACAGGTGTCATATACTAATTTAATATTTTCCCATTCCTCATTACTCCCATCACTGTGTTACAGTTCAAAATGCTTTATCTCTGTACCACCTAAAATCAACCAGAGTACTAATATTTGAGTAAAAACTCTCCTGGTATAACCACTGCACATTTAAAGGGAAAGTATTTTTAATTTTTTTTAATGTTTTTTTTTCCTTTCTTTGCTTTTTAAAGTTCGGAAATGGTGAACTGACTTGCCAACTGACTCCTTAAGAATTACTTCTCAATCCCCTTTTTCCAATGTAGAAAGGATGGGTGATCTGTAACTCTTTGTCCAGAGCCAGTCCATGAGTTTTTGGTTATTCTTACTTGGTTTGTTGTAACTCCACCACTTTCTCTCCTGCTGAAGAAAATATAACAGAATGCAAGTGAGGCAACCTTGATTTTCTGTATTTTTAAGAGTAAATCATTTACAAACTCAGTCCTTTAATTATGAGTAGTAAAAAACAATTTCCTTGCAACACGCCCCTCTACTGATTGCAACACCATGCTTGAGAGCCTCTCTGCTCTTACAAATTAAAAGGTGCTGCCAGAATTTTTATTTGTTCTTTAAATTCACATTCAAGCAGCAGTGTGTGTGGGGTTATTTATTTATTTATTTTTTAAACTACAAATGATTGTTTTAATTCCATTCTCTTTAATACCTTCTTTTCTCACTTTCAAAAATATGCTTTTAATCTCAGGATTTTTTTTTTTTTTTAAAGAAGAGCACCATAATGAGAACTCTGTATGACCCGATAGATTATTATGGGGATTATTCTTGGTAATTATAGGGTAACAGTTTGCCTGAGACTTTTCTGTTTTTAACACTGAGGTCCCACTTCCTGGAAAATCCCTCAGATCTGGGTAAATGGGACAGTTGATCACCCTAAAGCAGGCTAACTTAAATGGAGAATGTGAATGGTTAGGATTTTAGTTGGGTATATAATTTGGTAATCCAAATATTCAAATATGCTGAAATCCTGGACTTCAACCTAATGACCACAGCTCAAAATGGGCAAAGAGATCTCTGTTGCTCAACTTGTCCATTCTCTAATTGCTTCTCTAATGAGCTATCAAAAGCACACATCTTAGTCACGTCACCGCATTGCACAATAAGGCTTCCCATTTATTTTTGGGTAAGTCCAAACTCTTGAAAGTGACTCAAATGGCCTTGCTTGATGTAGTCCAATGGTTCTCAAACTTTACTCTTATAAGACCCACTGAGAAAATTTTTTAAAAATCCACCTTCATTTTAATGTGCCCTTGATTCAAAGGGAATGAATCTGGAGAGGAGCTAAAAGCATTGAAAAAAAAAATTAGAGTGTGTGATTCTCTTTCAGGAGGTCCTTGGACTATGTTTTGAGAAAACCAACCTAGTTCCTGTTTTCATTTTTATATTTATCTCTTGCACTCTCCCCTTCCACTTTATTCTCTGAGCTTACTATAATTTATTTAAGCTTTTCAATGTTTCAGGCCCTCACACAAATGTAGAGTCTTCTACCTGCAGCCCTCTCCCACATTTTTGTTTGCCAATCAGATGTCTACCCAGATATCCCATTCCCCAGGAAGCCTCTGGTGAAGCTCCTGATGAGGTTGATGTCTTCTGGGTGCCCTCTATTAGGACCCCACCTCCTCCAGACAAGTGCAGGGAGTGCAGTGTCATAACTGTCTCTTCCTCTTGTGTATTTCCCTTAAACTAAGTTCAGTGCCCACAGACCCCTCTCATTTATCTTTTTTATTTATCTTATTTATGGTTGTATCTCAGTTTTTGCTCATTGTTGAACACATGTTAAAAGCTCAGAATTATTTATTGAGGAATTAAATTACTTCATTAATGGATAGATTGATGTAACACAAAGCCCTAGATGGGCAGGAACTGAGATTTAGATGCATCTGGTATTGGGTTATCCCCTTCCCCAGCCCTCCTTATATCTACTGATGTGTTTTGTGTGTGTGTGTGTGTGTGTGTGTGTGTGTGTGTGTTTTGACTAAGGGAGTTCTGAGATTTGGTAGTGGGAACAGTGTAGGGCCACCTGAGGAGGAGGCAAAGGAACGAGAACTTATAAGATTAGAGAAATGTTGTGGCATTCCTGCCCAGCAGGACCAGAGGGACTGATTTGGAGCATGAGGATAGAGAGGGGTAGTAGAGAGAGTTTCATCCAAGTCACAGAGGTTCAAGGACAGATGTAAAGCAGATGGAGTCATGGGAACAGGGTGCTACGTACATTCCTTGATACCACACACCACACATACCACACACATCACACTCATGTATACCACACACATATACCACATACTTCACACATATCAGTCATGTTCCATGCCACACACACGCACATACACTATGCATCATACACAAACATACTACATACACAACACACATCGTACACATACTACTCATATCATATGTACACACACACACCATAAATCACATGTGAATATCACACACACATACCACACACACCCCATTCATACCACACACACACACCGAATATCACACACACACATAAGGCTTCCGTGTCTACCACCACCAAGGGCGCAGCTTTGCCCCTGAGGCTTTGGGCAACCATTTTCAAGAGCTGGGAGTGCTTTCTTGGAGGGAAACAACAACATAATCATCCTGCGAACACATGAACCTCTGATCTCCCTGATAATTCTATGAACAATCCTAAAGAGATTTAGTGGTGGCGTTGAAGGGAAGGTTATAAGCTGAGATCTTGCATTGACAAACGGGGACTGAATGCTATGGTAATGTGGACTTTATTTGTGAAAACCGGATGTTTGAATGAGGCTGAGAATAAATGAAATACAGCATTTAGAAAGACCCCAGTTGGCAAAACAGGACTTTCTCATGGACTGGACTGACAGAGCTATGTCCTGGGCTAGCTGACTTAAAAGTTTTATTGCTTTCTGGACTTTTAAAGTAAGTCATTGAATATAAAAGGCCCCACCATTCCTGACAACTGGCAACGGCTGTGGAATTCTTTTCCAGTCCTTGAGAAATGTCCACTGAGCCAGTGGACAGCAGGTCCTCTGGCCGATCTGTGTTGAACAGCTAGAATGGACCTTGGTGTTTGTGATACTAGTGAGGTACTGCCAGATTAGAGGGCGCTGAGCTCCTCTTAGAAACTTGGGAAGTGGTGGGGTGTGAACACATGGCAGATTTCTGCCTGGGAGAGATTCACAACTGTGTAGATGATGAGTGGCCAGAGATGCAGTGTGAACACTGCGCGTTTCCTTAAAACAGTATTGACATCCCCTGCTGAATGGTCTGATTATACTGCATGGCAATATGCAGACCTCCTCCCTGAGCCCTTCCCTGACTTCTGCACCTCGCCCTGTACTTGTAACAAGGAGAACTTAGTATTTCTGTAGAGGTGTCTTGAAATATGCCTTAAATCTAGGAAGAATGAAAATAAACATTTAAATGAGTAACCACAGTGAACATTTCTTAATGAAATAGCACCTAGTAGTCTGGAATTTTGCCTGAAAGCCTGACCACAACTAAAGGACCTATTTCTAAAATGGCTCCATCACATGGCTGTCAAGTTAATTCTTCTCTTTGTGGGCCTCTCTGCACTTGGGTGTCCTCATGATATGGTGGCCGGCCACCATAGCCACTACTAGCTGATATGAATCAGCCTTAAAAATCACACAGGTTCACTTCCACTGTATTTTATTTGTCACACAGACCAGCCCTCATCCACCTGAAAGGGACTCCTTTTTTTATATTTTATCTAATTATATATATATCTAATTATATATCTAATAGATATATATATCGATTATATATCTAATAGATATATATATCGATTATATATCCATATAGGCTTTCAGGCACCTGTATCCCCAGCCAACATAAGACTTTATAACCTTATGAACAGCTCTGAGTTAAAAAAGCCTAATCAAGCTGCTTTGGACTTCATGACATAAGAAAACCATAGGAGAGTATAAGCAATTATTATTGTTTTAAGCCACTAAGATTTGAAGTGATTTATTATGCAGCAGCAAATAACTAATACAGAATTTGGTACCCTAAAGTAGGATGATGTTATAAAAACTGCAAACAAAAACACAAACAAAACACACAAAGAACAAAGCACAAAATCCCAGAACTGAGAGCCCAGAGAGAGGTGCCAACAACCATGGAAAAACCTTTCCAGACAGAAGTAGGATTAAGCTGCAGTCAAGGAGTTGGCATATGTGCTAGAGAATAAGATCTTGGGCCTTAAGCCTGAGCTAATGCTGTAGTAGGATAAGAATTTTAGTGGCTGTGGGGTGAGAAGAGTGAGTGTGTGGATCACTGAGAGTCAGGTTGTGAGCTGTGGTAGCTTGCCTCCAAGTGGGTGTCTCATGATCCTCATTTCCTGCTGTTTACACCCATCTGCGGTCCTCTCTGTGTCAGTTTGTCTGTGCTTCTATAAATGAAGACCACAGACTGAGTGGCTTTTAAATATTAGAAATTTGTTTTGCTCAGTTCCAGATTGTGGAAAGTCTAAGACCAAGGTGTTGGTAGATTTGATGTCCGGTGAAGGCCTGCTTCCTGGTTCATGGATAGACGTCTTTTACACCGTGCTCACATGTTGAAAGGGGAAAAGGAACTCTCTGAGGTGTCTTTTATAAGAATGCCAATTAATTTGGGCTCTACCTCATGACTAATTACTTCCTAAAGTTTTTACCTCAAAATACAATCACACTGGGGATTGGGTTTCAACATTTGAAGTTTGGAGGTGGGGCACACAAACATTCAGTTCTTAGCACCTTTCCACACTGAATCAAGGTTGGCCTGAATGGCCAAAAAATTATGGCAGAGATGATGGTATATATCTTCTGAGATTGGATCTTAAGAGGACTTGCAGCTCTGTGGGAAGCCAGCTGGCATTATGTAAGGGCACTCAAGCAGCCCTGTGGAGAGGCCCTCCTCGAGAGGACTTACCTTGCCAACACCAGCTTACCAATTATGTGACTGAGCTACACTGAAAATGGTTCCTCTTCTTTTCTTTCTTTTGGGGGACTGCAGCTCATGGTGACCTGTGATTGCAAACTCATGGGAAACTTTGATCTGTTACTACCTGACTGAGCCACTCCTGAATTCCTGACCCAGAGAAACCTTGAGTATGTGAATATAGTTATTTTAAGCCATGAAACATTGATGTGATTTGTTGTGTACTGGTAGATAAGTCACATGGAGGTATAAAGATGAATTAGTTTTCTCAGTTACTTAAAATGGATTCAGAATAATATGCCAGACAAATTTGGGTCACAGTCCCATATGGTACCAACAAACACTACCATTGTCATGGGAAAAGGCAATCAATGTTCTTTCTACTAAAGAAATGGTTAATTTGACACTTATAAAGGATTAGGAATTCATTCATTCATTGCTATCCTCACAAAAAAAAAAAAAGAATGATAATAATGTTATACCTTTACTTTGCTAAATATTTTGCAAGTATTATGTCATTTATTTCTCATAACAACCCTATGATGTGGATAATGTTATGATCCCTACTTTTTTTGGATGAGGAAAATGAGATTCGAAGAGTTAAATATAGTGCCCCAAGGGCATACAGCTGTTAAAGTTCAGGTCTTCCTAATGACCAAATTTGTAAGCTCAGTTATCTCCTAACCAGTAAGCTTATAACCTCCCTCTTCGAAAATTTTGCTTGGGGGAAAAAGAGGTTTGAAAGTAAAATATAGAACATAGGTTCTAGCTGCCCAGGGTCTAGAGTCAGAGTGCCAGGGAAGTTGAAGCTGACCACATGAACTCTTTCATTCTATGAGCTATTCTGATTTCAGAATTTCTAGTGTTTATATAATGGAAATCACATGGATCACACTCTGGTGGTGATACAGGAAGATAAATGACATGACTACATGCTACGACTAATGACTTCTGGGCCTTGATTTCCTGCTTGCATTTCCTAACTGAAGACACTTACTGAGATCACAGGCTGTCACTAAAGTTAAACAAAATAAATCATGGGTTGTAAAATTAAAAACAATAACCCGATTTTATGGCTGTTTTGCTCAGACTGTAAGAGCACTGAGGATAATGGTCACGGCTGAACCAAGCTTAGATATTGCTAAGGCCAATTTTATGCCTTGTCATGCTTTTCATTTTCCTTTGCTTCAAGCTAATGGTAAAACAATTGGAAGATTGCTTTGAATCAAACATACCACAGCAGAAACTTTAAAGAAGAGAATATATTAGCTTAATAGCTCAATAAAGCAAAATTCAAATGTTCCTTTTGGCCAAAGTTTCACTTAATTTCAGCTCAAATTTTCCAGGATATTCTTCAGAAGGTAATGAATTGGTAAATTATTTGCCATTTCTAGTTGCATATTTAAGTGAAGATAAATCTTTATGGTTTTCATATTGAGAAGTTATGGGTGACTACTTCCTTTTATTGGAAATTAAAAATACCTCTATCATCCACAAGCAAAAATAGTGTAGATGTATCTCTGATGACCTGTACGGAGGGTGGGAAGGTGTAGGGGTGGGGATGGGGTCAGGAAGGGAAGGGGCACAGAATAGAGCCAGAAGATTATTGAAGCTCAAATTATTGTTACAGCTGGAATTTAGGCAGAGAAGAGGAGTTACATGCCTCTAAATCAAATTAAATCTCTATCCAATTGGGCAGGAGATTGTATCTCAGTCATTTTGATACTCTAGGGTCATCAAAAAGCTAAAATGGTGCTTTAAAAATTGTGAAAGAGTCTCCCAGCTACTAGGGTCCTCGTTTTCTGTACCATACTGGTCCTTGGATGTGGATGGCTCTGCTGTCTTAATGCCAAGTAGGCTATGATGGTGTTTGCTTCAGCTGTGACACACTTTCTAGGACCCAGACTTCTAGATCTCCAGGGCAGCTATTTCTTTAAAAAGTTTTGCTACTTTTCAAAGTACTGCCAGAAAAAGAGGTATAGAGCCTCACTACCAATGGGACCCTCCACTCCATTCCCTTTCTAGGGTAATGTCCAGTTTCCCATGGCTGTTTCCGCACCTTACCTATCAAAAGCACTCACTTCTCTCTATCCTTTCATGACCCTTAGCTTAACCTCTTTAAGGAATCCAAGCTTTCCGAATGGAAAAGTCAGAAAGTGGGCAGAAATGTTTTCAGGAGCCTTCTACAACAAAAGTCTTTGAGGTAAGAAGAACAAAGTTCTGGCTGCCTTTTTGGAATAAGGGAAAGGCGAAGAAAAAGTTCAGGAATAAACAAAACCGAAATTAATATCTCAGTATATTAATCTGCCTTACTATAAGGGTAAAGATTCCTGGCAAAGGGGTACCAGATAAGTAACCACTCACTGGCCATACGCAGATTGGCTCCAGAACAGTGAAAGTTCACTTGTTAAATAGTATCTATAAATTCTTCATGAATACTATTTGGCCATCTTCCTTACTCTGGGCAAAATTCCTTTAGGGAGGATGAACCAGTACCATTTTTATATTAAGAGTAAGGGAGAATGAAGGATGGTGACACGTCAGGGGATTCCCCAGTGGGTTTGGAGTGAGTCCCAAGAGGCAATTGTATACTCTAATCTCCTCAGAGAAGAGCTTCCTAGGATAAATAAATGTTACCTCTGCATCAGAACAGAATATAGCTCTTAGTTTGTCACTGTTTGGTTACTGAGTCTATTCCTGGAAAAATCCCCTTGTCCAAAGTTATCAAATGAATTAGCTAAATTCTGGAGAAAGCTACTGATACAACTGAAAAGGGCCCCTCTCTTAAACAACCTAATTTGAACTCTATCCTAGAGACCTTGAGAAACTAGATCTGCATTTTTATAATCTAAGAGTTGAACATGGTCTTGCACAGTTGGGTAACATCTGACCTTGAAATGTTGTTGTAAAAGTCATGCTTCCCCCTTGCTGGCTTTGGCGTTATCTGTGCATCAGTGAGCACTTTATCATGGTAACACTTTAGGAATGTGTAGAATGGTTAAGGAGCTTGAATGCCACAGCAGTTTCAAGTTTGCTGGGCTCTTGAAACCAGCTCACTGTGTCAATCGTTAGACGACTGTTTTACCACCTATGGTGCAGGAGAACTGACGTTCATGACCAAGTCAGTCTCAAGGGCAGTTCAAGGTGTTTGCTAACAAGGCTCTGGGCAGCTGATACTTTCCTCTTTGTGTATATTCTCTCATTGTTACTGAGATGTGCCACAGAAGATGCTTATGTTCTTATTTTCGTTTCAGGGAAGCTATTGCAAGTTGTTTGCAAAGAAGTGGTTGTATTTAACTTTTGAAAATGGAGTGCTATATCCTGGTTAAAGATACTGGCTTTGGTATCATAGCCCTGGTTTTAATCCAGGCCTGCCCCTTACTAGCTGTGTAGATTTGGAGTCCTACCTTTGTCTTTTTGAGCCTCAGACTTCTAATATAGAAGATGGGTAGAATAATACTTACCTTTCCAGACTGTTGAATGTTATATTGAAAGAGATCATGTATGTTATGCCCTTGAGATACTAAACAGTAGGAAAAACTCAAGAACTATTCTATGGTATTTTTCACCCTGTGTGTGAACAGGATTGCCAATTTACTAAAAGTAGAAATCATACCTCATTTTGTTTTACATTTCTCATGTCAACAAGTATGCCAAGGGCATAACAGTTAGTCAATAAATACTTGCTAATTTTGCTTTTTCTTTTGAAATTATCCTGCTCTCTGGCCCTCCTTTTTCTTTACATTTGGTAGGAAGTCATAGAACATAGAGAATTACTAGAAGTATTTTTTTTTTAAATGTCAGCATCTGGTAGGTTCTCTTAAAAATTGGATTTTTATTATCATAATAAGAACTTCTGACAACAGTCATTAAAAAAAAAGTACTCAAATGCATTTAGACAGAGTCTTCTAACTGGTGTTCTTTGAGTCTTCCCAGTTAAGATGAGCACTTCATGTGTCTTAATAATCAGCCTGAGGGGCACGTCTAGGCTACCTCCATCTTTGCAACTTTGTAGTTATTGATAAAATCCAGACTGGAACTGAGACACGTGTTTATGCAGTTGAGGCAGCAGGCTTCATCATGTGGAGTGGAAGCAAGGAAGAGGGTTGAAGAAAGGTAACCTCCAGGACAAATGATCCACAGCAGCTCTGTTGATGCCGGGAAGCAAGTGTTTCTGTTTGTCATTACTTTAGATGGGAAAGCCTGTGTGAGATTCTAGGTCCAATTTTTGACTGTTTGAAGGGACAATAGAAGTTTCCTTAGTTAAGGGGATGGTCACGACTGGTTAGTTTTTCAATTCCCCTGAGTTCCTTACCATATTAGGAGAAATGGAAAATACCCCCTCAGTCTTGATGGAGAGACAAATATGTGACATTTTTTTTTTCCTGTAGAATTGAACTAAATGTATATATATAAAACACTGCCAGTGAAGAAAATCTAGACTTTAAGGGGTTAATATTGAAAAGGGAAGAAAAGATGAATATTAGGTAGGTTTTTTTTTTAACATATTAAATACTTTTAATTTTAGAATAGATTTAGGTTTACAGAAAAATTATAAAGATAGATAGAGGATCCCATAAACCCTTCACCCAGTTTCCTCCATTATTGCCATCTTACATTAACACATACATTTGTCATCATTAATGAACTGATATTGATACATTATTATTAACTCAAGTCCATACTTTATTTAAATTTCCTTATATTTGACCCAATTTCCTTTTTCTGTTCCAGGATCCCATCCAGGCTGTTACATTGATACTAAGATTTTTAAAGAGCCAATTCCATACCAGATGCACTCATGTCATCATTTCATTTAAGTCTGATGCAGAGTGTATAGGGAAGCCCGGTTTTCTTATTTTAAGAATAAGACAGCTGATATCAGAGTGTAATTGACTTTCTCAGAGTAACTAAGATAGTAGTGAAGCAGTGACTCAAACCTGAGCCATCTGGTCTCAATCCCATTTTTTTCTTTCTCAGATCATGCTATCTTTTTTACTTGCAGTACAATAATCACTTTTATATTTGAAAAATGTACTGCATGTATACTGTTGCATCCATAGTTTGGAAAATGGTTAAAACAGAACTCCCCTCCTTGCACTAATAGAAGTAGAATTTTTTGTGTGAATTTTCATCCGATTTCTCAAAACCGGAGAGACATACTTGGGCCACAAAAGCCTAAGTTAGAGCTGCTAACATACAATTGGTCTTTGAATGATAGATGATTTATTGCTGTGTTTAATGATGCCTTGTTTCCTTATTGAAGGTTCCATGTCACAGAAGATGCATCTCAACTTTTATTTTACTCACAGGTGACATAAAAGAATGTGAGCAAGGTTTCAGGTTGAGTCATATATTGTAGGAGGCTTTCTATTTTTTTTCTAAGCTAACAACAAGGATACTCACAATTCACATCAGAAACAGAACACATGATTATTGGAAAGGGGATTCATGAGACTGTTCACAATCTTTAGTTATTTACATCAGACTTCATTGCAATTCAGTTACATGAAATCCCCATCCTAAAGTTCCAGCTCCTCTCAGAGGTACAATATCAGTTGCAATGTGGTTGATAGGAAAATTGTGCCTTCAAAAATTTCAAATGTGCTGGAGAAAAGGGTCAAAAATATCAATGCAATAGAATAATGGTTGGCTATTATTTCAAGCAGGTCTTTTTTTTTTTTTTCCTCTCACACAACTGTATTTCACCTGCTTAATAATAATCATTTAAAAATCTTAAAGTAGTTCTAGAGGAGCCAAAGGTTTCAATAATAGATTAGAATTATTGGATGGCTATTTCTTGTGGTTAATAGCAAGTCTACTGTGTTGACTTAAAACATAAGAGAGTGATAGGAAATATCCTAACAGATATTTCCTCCTTCTCCATGAAACAAGGAAGTATATAAAAAAGCAAAAAAACAAAACAAATCAACAAAAAAACAACTGATTGTTTGTGGTAGGCAGATTTTAATTTGTATCTATACTGTGGTCTTCTCACTTCATTAGACTTAGAATTTGTGACTAAACAGCACTGTCTGAGCAGCCTGCAGCCTAGTTGGAGATGTCAGAAGCAATTAATTTCACAGATTTAAGATTTTATTATCACACATCTCCTGTCTTTAGTTATCTGAGTGGACAGCCCAATCAAGAACGATATGTATTTCATCATCTCTTCCTTGTTGTTGTGCAATTTCAACAAGGGCTCCAGGAGCATCCCACTTTTTACACCAGGAAGGCAGCAGCTGGATGAACAGTTAAATGGAGCGATCCAGAGTTAGAATATTTACTTCTCTTTCTAATTCCAAATTGTGCTGCAGAGGAAATGAGCTCTGTTAGACATAGTGGTCAGGAATCTGCAAAAAGCCTGAAAAATTTCTTTTTCAGTTATATTGAAAATTCTCCAAAAAAAAAACCACACAAAAACCCAAGGGGAGCTTGTAGAATAACAATGACACTTGTATTAATAAATAATTCCCTCATCTTCATATTTTTGGAAGAGGCATGAGGTAATCTGGTTCCTTTTCTTATGGGATTATGGTCTCAAGATGGAGAGTGATAACTTCTCTCTCTCTCTTTTTTAATTTCATGACAAACCTTGAAATCATCATAGACCCTAGCCTGGTGTTCTTCATATAATCAGTGACAAGTGGAGACCTGTGGGGTTTCCTTTTTGAGGCATTTCATTTCACTATTTCCTTTCCACTTTGACAAATGGTTGTAGTTTTTTCTTGCCTGAGCTATTATAACAGCATTCTGATTGTTTTTCCTAATTCCTTTTTTCAAATAATCACCACAGAGCTTTTAAAAAGAGCAAATTTGACCACAGTTTCCCTCAATTAAAAACCCTCTGAGGGTTCTTATTGCCTTTAGGCATGAGCACAAGTTCCCTGGTGAAGATGGTCTTTCAGGAAGTCACTTTTGTAGTCTCATCTCTTGGTCTGGTGGTAGAGACGCTCAGGTAGCATCAGGTGATTTCCCACTTTTCTTCTACTGAATCTACTTCCTCAACTTAGAAACTTTCTGGCCTTACTCTCTTAAAGAATACATCTGGTAACACATCTTTTAGAATTCAGTATAATCCTAAGACTTTCCTCTCTCAAGATTTTCCTGACCTCATGGGAAGACAAAACCACTCTCTTCTTTTGGCTCCCTGTGCACAAGTCTTTTATGTGTCCTGTAAAATATTATGGTACAAATTGTTTATAGGTCCACTAGTCTTTCTACAGATTTAACTCTTCATATTTAATATGTGAATCAGGTGTCTTTTTCTTTTTATGTATGCTGATGTCTGACAGGAGATCAATAAATGTCTGTCCTGCTCTTACTGTGGCTGATCACTAGCTTAGTTTAGGGCAGTGGTGCTCAAACTTACTGAGTGTAAGGATTGCCCAGGAGTGGAAAATACTCAATTACTGGAACCCCAAAGTAAATCAAATCTCTGATTCAAAAATACTGAGGAAACTTCCATTTCTATAAGCACTCCAGATAATTCTGATGCAGATGTACGAGGAACAAATTTTGAGGAAAATGTGTTGCAGTTATTTATCTCTGTATGACCAGCTCCCTTTGGTAACATAAACAAACTCCTTAGAGGCATTAAAAAAAAAAACTGTTTTATTATGCCATGGATCCTGAAGGTCAAGAATTTGTATAAGACACGGGGCAGATGGCTTCGCTTTGTTTCTTGATATCTGGGGTCTCAGTGAGGAAGACCCAGATGTCTAGGGTGACTTGAATGGCTCAGGGCTGGAATAGATCTCTTTCATTGTGATTTTCTCACTCACATGTCTGGCTCCTTGGCCAGGATGACTCAAAGTTTGGGTTTGCCTGAGACTGTCAACAAGAGAACCCACATGTGGCTTGGACCTCTCACAGAATAGCATCTGGTTTCTGAGAGGGACTTCCAGGTGAGCAAGCATTCAAAAGAATTAAGCAAAAGCTATACGGCCTTTAACTTCACTTCCCTTGTTTTTGCATGACTGGGACAATTGCAAGTCCATTCACATTCAAGGTATGTGGATGTACACCCTACCACCCAATGGGAGAAGTATCAAAAACATTGGAGGCCATGTTTTAAAACTGCCACACTGATCTGAACTTTCTTTTTATATATATTCTCCAGTGGATCTGTAAGCTATTTGAGGATAAAGATGGTGTCTTATTTCATTATGAGGTCTTGGGACCTCAGACAAGCCTTGGTACGTAATATAAACCCAGTAAATACTTGTTGCTTTTAACCTATCTAAAGGTCAACAACTATAACCCTTCAATTACTGGGTATTATGGGATATTGATCCAGAGACACTTTTTCAGCAAGAAGTTCTTTGTACAAGACAAGGGACTTGCCTCATAAAAGTTGGCTGATTGATTTTTCATTGCTACTTGAATCTCACTTCCACCACTTCATGACTGTGTGATCGTGGACAAATTCCTTAAATTCTCACTACTTTATTTACTGTTACTCATCCTTGATATGGAAAAAACATCAGAGGTTTGGTGTAAGGATCAAATGAAATAACGTTCTTTAGAAATGAGATGTAATGGGATTGAACGGACAGCCCTCTCATTATAAAGATATTAGTATTCTTACTCTAGCCATCGACTGTTAGTGTTATTCAACCAACTATTAATGTGGATAAACAGCTAAATTATCGTGAGACAACCTCATAAGCTTTGTTTGTGTATGTAAATGTGTACATATGTGTTGACGTATCAGTAGTTTCATAAAAGTATACTTTTTAGCATAGTCTATGTTCAGCAAAGTACAGACATCATAAGTGAGCAACTCAGTGAAGTTTTACAGTGAACATACATAGGAAACACCATGTAGATAGAGAAAAAGAAGTTTATGTACCCCAGAAGCTTCCCTTGTCCTTCTACCAGTCATCTTGTTCTTCATCGGTGTATTCTTCTGATTTCTACCACCACATATTTTTTTGCCTACTTTGTATTTTATGTACATGAAGTCATATACTACATAATCTTTGATGCCTGCTTTTTTTTGTTCCATATTACATGAGTGAGATTCACCCATGTTGTTGCATACAACAGTAATTCCTTCATTTTAGTCATTGTATAGCATTCTATTATTATTTATAGATCCCACTTTGATCAAATTTTAAAGTTTTTGGCTACTATGAATAATGTACGATGGATGTTCTTGTACTTACCTTTTTGTACACATATGTATTCATTTACTGGGCCTATATGTAGTAGAGGAATTTCTAAGTTATGGAGTGAAGACAATTTTCTGTTTTACCTTGCTGTTCTGAACTGTACATATATAAACATATCTGAATATGTATGTAAATATGTATATATTTGCACAAGAATTTGCTGTTGAATGCGTATGTTAAAAATATCTTTCCCCTCTCAGTGCTTGCATTTTTATTAATCTAATGAAAGCTGCAGATGAATGAAGTTTTTAGTTTTAATAAAGACCAATTTTCAATCTTGTCCTTTATAGTTACTGCTATTTGTGTCATGTTTAAGAAATCTTTGTATAGCCTAAGATTATGGAAATAGTCCTCTATGTTTCATTTTGCCTGAAAGGTGAAATTTAGGTCTGCAGTCACCTGGCATTGATTTTTGTCTATAGAATATTGTAGATGTCATTACTTTTGTCCCATACGGTTAGAAAATTAACTCAGCACCAATTTTTGGAAAGATTATCTGTCCTCTACACTCTAATTCAGCCAGTCGAGTTTTAGACTCTATTCTGATTAATGGGTCTAATATCTGTCTTTGTCCCAATATCATAGAGTTTACTGTCTTAATTATAAGAGCTTTAGGGTAAGTCTTGATACCTAGTAGCTTAAATTCTCCCAGTTTTTTCTTATTCAGGATAGTCTTGGTCATTCTTGGCTCTTCATATTTTCATGTAAGTTTTAGAATTAGCTTGTTGATTTCCACGCACACAATATCCTACTGGGATTTGACTGAATTTTTCTTAAACGTGTAAGCTAACTTGGGGAAAACTGACATTATTACAAATTAAATGGTATCCCAAGCACAGTATATCCCTCCATTTATTTACCACTTCAGAGTTTCCCTCAGTAATATTTTGTTATTTTTAATGTAAAGACCTTCCTTTATTTCAGTAAGTATTTGATTTCTAAGCATTTGATATGTTTAATGAATTGTAGATAGTATCAATTTAACATTTCACTTTTATTGTTTTTGTATATATTATTTATGTATACAAATGTTATTTTTACATGTTTTTAACATCTAGCAACCTTGTCAAATTCATGTAGGAAATTTAATAGCTTACTGGAGATGGTTTTGGGTTTTCTAAATCCACAATCACAGCACCATGAATAGTGATAGTTGTTTCTTCCTTTTTCATCTTAAACATTTTATGCCTTTTCCTTACCTTATCTCATTGATTAGGAATAACGGTAACATGATTTACAGAAGTTGGAGGCGGGCATCCTTATTTTTGTATCTGAATGGAAAAGAATAAAGCTTTTAATATTTAGCTAAGTATGATTTTTGCAGTAAGAGTTTTAGAGATATATTCAATCTAGTTCAGGTTTTCCTTCTATTCCTAACTTGTTATACATTTTTGACATGAACATGTTGAATTTTACCAACTGAATTATATAATTTCAGATGGTTATATTTTTCTCCTTTATTCTGTTAACATGTGAGAAACATTAAATTTTGAATATTAAAATAATACATTCTGTAATAAAAAAAGTTTTGATTTATAATCCCTTTTATACATAGCTAGATTTAATTTGCCAATATTTTGTTCAAGACTTGTCACCCATATTCATGAGAAAAATTGTACTATAATTTTCCTTTCCTTAAATGTCTTTACCAGGTGTTCATGTCAAGATCATACCAGCCTCATAAAGCAACTTGGAAAATGTTCTTCCTTTTTTTTTTCAGTTGTCTTCATTAGTTTGTGTTAGATTGCTGTTTTTTTTTTCTTTCCTTCTGAAATGTTAGAAATAATGCAATAGTGAAGATACCTGCACCTTGAATTTTCATTGCCAGAGGTTTCTTTATTACGGATATATTTTATTTAATGGGCTATTCAGATTCACTCTCTCTTTCCTGTGTCAGATTGGGTGAGTTGTGTTCTCTAAAGAATTTTTTGGTTTATTTCAGCTATTTATTCAAATGTATTGGCATTAAATTGCTCATAATATTCTTCTCATTATCTGTAATGATTTTAAGATATGTAGAGATGTTTTCCTTTTTATTCCTGCAATTTGTATCATTTCTTTCTTTCTTTCTCTCTCACTCTCTTTTTTTTCTTTCTTTCTCTCTCTCACTCCTCCTAGAGGGTATCATTTCAGGAAAGTAACTTTTAATTTTATTGGTTTTATCTGTTGTACCTTTGTTTTCTATTTTATTAATTTGTGCTCTTTCTCATTTCTTCTTTTTTCAAGATTTTATTTGTTTATTTGAGAAAGCGTGAGAGCATGAGTCCAGGCCAGAGGCAGAGGGAGAGGTAGGCTCCCCATGGAGCAGGGAGCCTGATGCTGAGCTCAATCCCAGCACCCTGAGATCATAACTTGAGCTGAAGGCAGACACTTAACAGACTGAGCCCTCCAGGCATCCCAAGCTCTTTATCATTTCTTTGCTTGTATTTTCTGTATATTTAATTGTTCTTTTTCTTTCTTTTTTCCTGTTCTATGTATTTTTTTTTTCCTGTTCTTTATATTTAACTGTTCTTTTCCTACTTCTTGAAGTAGACATCTGGATCACTGTTTTTTGTTTGTTTGTTTTTTGTTATCATTGTTGTTTTGCCTTTCTTCTTTTTTAATATATATACTTATTACCAGAAATCTCCCTCAAAGCTGTGTTTAGCTGCATTGTCCGTTTTGATGTCACTTTTTTGATGTTATTCAATTCAAAATATTTTCTAATTTCTTTATTTTAAATTATTTTAGAATAGTATTGGTGAATTTCCAAACATTTCAAAATGTTTTAATTATCTTTCTTATTGATTTCTGGCAGTAACTATAGTTGGCATAATTTATATCTTCTGAAATGTTTGAGAATTTTTTTTTTCTGAGCATATGGTCCGCTTTGGCTAATGTTTCATGTGGATTTGGAAGAAAAAGAAAAGTGGACTCTAGAGTAGTGGGGAATAGTGTTATAGGTCAGTTAGGCTGTTTGTTATTCAAACCTTCTATATCTCTATCAATTGTTTTTTGGGGTGGTTTTCTTATTCTATCATGTATTAAAAGAAATACACAAAATGGCTCAATTAATTTTGTGATTTTTTTCTGTTTTTTTCTCAGTGCTATTAATATTTGCTTTATAAATTTTTAACTTATATGTGTATATTTGTAGAATTGTTACATCTTTTTGATGGATTTAATCTTTTCATGACATGATCCTCTATCTCTAGCAATTCTTGCCTTTAAGTTTGCTTTGGTTGATAATAGCAAAGTTAAGTTGATTTTGTCTTGGCCTATGTGTGCATGGTAGATAATTTTCATCCTTTTATAGTCAATATTTTGTGTCCTTATATTTAAAGGTGTCTCTTCTAAATAGCATAAAGTTGGGTTTTTAAAGAAAATCTAGTCTGATAATCTTTATATTTTAATTGGAATTTTTAGTTTATTTATACTTTATGTAATTTGATACATTTGGGTTTAAACTGACCATGTTACTATTTTTTTTAAAGATTTTACTTATTTATTTGACAGACAGAGATCACAAGTAGGCAGAGAGGCAGGCAGAGAGAGAGGAGGAAGCAGGCTCCCTGCCGAGCAGAGAGCCCGATATGGGGCTTGATCCCAGGACCCTGGGATCATGACCTGAGCTGAAGGCAGACGCTTTAACCCACTGAGCCACCCAGGCGACCCCCATGTTACTATTTTACATCCATTTTCCCATCTGCATTTTTAAACTTTTCCTGTCTTCCTTTTGTTAATAAAAATTTTTTTATGACTACACTTCTGTCTATTAGTTAGCTATATTTTATTTGTACTTTTTAAATAATTACTTTAGAGGTGTAGTGGCTGGGAGTACAACATTCTTTATTATAGCCTATTATAATTTAGTACTTTTGCCACTTTATGGAAGATATGAGGTCCCTTAATCATTTTCATGTCATTTACTTCCTCGTACCTTTGTGCTTTCTTCAAGTATGTAACTCTATATGTTTTAAACTTTGTAAAGCACTAATATTGTTTTAAACAATCAATATTCATTTATACTTACCCACTTATTTGCTTTTTCTTGGTCTTCATTTCTACCTGTATTTTCCTGCCTCTGGGATTACTTTCCTTTTGCCAGGAAAATGTACTTTTCATGTGGATCTCCTGGAGATAAGTTTTTTCAGATTTTTTTTTTTCATCTGAAAATATGGCTTTTATTTTTGCTGGTATAGAATTCTAGGTTGACAGTTATTTTCTTTCAACATATGAAGGTTGTTAACTCTTTTTTTCCCCTAGTTCATTTAGTTTCTGTTGAAAAGTTAACTGTCAGTTTTATTATTTCTCCTTTCAAGTAATGTACCTTTTTTTCCTGGCTCCTTTAAAAATATTCTTTATCTGCATTGTTTGGTAGTTCAAATATTCAGTGTCTAATTATTGTTGTTCCTGGTGTTTTTTATGTATGTCTTGCTTTGGGCTTCATGAATATGTGACTTGATGATATCATGTAATTTTGGTAACCCCTTCTTCAAATATTCCTTCTGCTCTATTCTTTCTGTAGTCTCCTCTGGGATTCCAATTAGGGACATGTTAAACTCTTTTCTCATGTGCATATACTCTCTCTCATATTTTCCATTCTTTTTCTTACTGGATATATTGTACTGATCTTTACTAGTCTTCATACCTTGTGTATGTAATATGTTATGGAATCTATTTAATGAATTATTATTTCCAGTTATTTTACTGTTTACTTCTAAAAATTTATTGTCTCATTTCTATAGATTCTAATTCCTTGGTGCATTCTTTATCTTCTTACCCATTTTCTTAAATATAGTAACCACAATGATTTTTAAAATCAGTGTCTGATTAACTCCAAATTCATGTTTATTAGCGGTGTGATTGTTTCTACTGTCTGTGTTTCTATTTTAGATTTTGTCTGTTTGGACCTGTCTTCTGGTATACCTGGTAAATTTGGATTGAAGGTCAGGTATTCTGTGACTACATTATTTTATTTTCTTCCAGAGAGATTTGGGTGTACTTCTGCTCAGTAGTTAAAGGCATGGAAGATCATTTCAATTCAATCACAGGTTAAGATGATACCAGCTCCTGTTTATGTCCTCTTGTACTGATGTACTTATGGTTTGCTTTTACTCCTGGATCTATACTTTCACAGGTCCCAGCTGAAAGTTTGGGGAATTTTTTTATAGTCTCTTGTCTTCAATATGTAGTATTCTTCAATTTTTATCTCTCCAGCATGATACTATTATAGAAATCTTCAAATAGTTTTTCAGCCTTTTAGCTATAGATTTCTGTGGCTCTCACCTTATATAGCTTAGTATTTTTTTAAATGCTAAAGAGAGAAAAATGTGGTGAAAATGCCAAAATATTGAATTTTCTTCCACGTGATTCCCTTTTTTCCAGAATCTTGGTCCCTTATTCTTGACCAGTTTGGTAGCCTTGTAATTCATTTTGGTCTCTACAGACTTGTGGATTTGCTTAAACCTCTAGGCTTGCATTTTCTGCTCAGCTTCTTAGCCCCATACCACTCACTAATAGGCAAATATTTTAAGAAGAAATGTGGCAAGAGAAGATCATGTTCACCTCTGTGCTTTGCTTTGTCTCCAGAATATTGGCCTCTGATATTTTGGTGAATTTCTGCTAGCTTCAAACACTTTTGTTTGTAATGTTACCTTTTTTTTTTTTTTTTTTTAAATAGAATTGGTCAATTTTGGATAGGAAAATTATTCTGGCAAGGAGCTTGGTCAAGTTGGAAGTAGTTTTTCCATACTGAGCACTTTGAGTGCTGCTTTTCAGAGATAAATCTCTCATATTTGACTCTTTTTTTCATGATTTGGAGTATGACTTAGCTTGAGTATGCTTTCCTATTTTTTTCTTAGTTCTCATCAATTGGAAATAATTATGCCTTACGTGATCTGGTTTTAATGATCAAATATTGGGGCATCTTATCGAGGGTTGTGGAAAATAAAGGTATTTTGAAAGCAGGGCAAGAAATTAGTTTCTTTTTTAATTCCCCCAATAATATGTGATTTTATGAGACCCTTTTGGTTTTTAAAACTCTTGATACAGTTTTATAGGAACTTGTGTCTAAAAAAGAGCACCAGAGATCTCATTCTTGGTAATATTTTTTCCCTCCTTCTTTGTAAGCACTGTGGAGAACAAAACAAGTGGGAGTGATTAGGAGGTATGCTATGAGCTCTCGATAACAAAACAGTGGCTTCATGGTCATAGCTACTTGTCTTCCAATCCTGGCCCCCTTTCCTAACAGTTTCCTAACTAAATATCTTCCTTGGAAAAGACATTTAGTTGCTCAGGGTTCTATTTTCACATTTGTGAAGTGGCCTTCTCTCATAAGACTTTTGTGAGTATTAAATGAAAGACATAAAAGGAAATGAACACAACGTGTAGCACAGAGTAGGTACCCAATGAACGTGAATTCTCCCCTGCCTTCCATTCCACAGTGTCACAGTGACAGTGGAAAGTGACTCTTGGGAAAGGTACATATATCACTGCCAGCTGTCTGATGGCTAGAAGTCCAGGCCAGTTGGTTAGAACTATGGGACAATGAGGCCTGGGTCATGGATTAAGAATCTGTGCATGCCAGCCAACCTCTTTCTCATTTTTTATTATCTCTCTCTCACTCTCTCTCTCTCTCTACCCCTCCCTCTCTCCCTCATTATCTTTTAAAATGGGCTCTGCACCCTGGATGTAATGAGCACTGGGTATTATATGCAACTGATGAATCACTAAATTCTACCCCTTCAACAAATAATCCACTTGATGTTAACTAAATTGAAGTTAAAAAATAAAAAAATAAAATAAAATAAAATATAGTGGCCTTTACATTGTGGTTATGAGGTAATACAGGAAAAAAAAAATGTGTGCAAGGACCATGAATACCCACCTCCATTGCAAGGAGAAATGACTTAAAACTGTGCCTGGAAGGGGGGTCAGGACCATCATCTTCACATGCGAGGTGCTGTACAGGACATAGCACAAAGCTATTTGAAACTTTCTTCAAGCCTAATTCTGTTCCGTGGCTTTATGGTAGAAGACAAAGAAGCCCATGGCACCTTTGCAAAGGAACAGAGGTGACCTTGTTACAACCCACATTAACTATACAGTATTTTTAAAGCTTATTCTTAGAGCTAAGGGGCTGAGCAAGCTCTCGCTGAGCAGTTAATGGTTCCATATTTGCCTCTTGAATCTGTGTACTTCTGGTGCATGACTCATTGCTTTCGGGTGCAATAACTTGAACTACATAAAACCAATTTTAATTCTAAATATAATTTTGACTCTTAGGGAAATAATATACAGCATGCATCACTTGGATTACAAAGTAGATAAAAATAGTTGGAATTAGGTTATCATCTGTACGTCAAACAGGGTGATTTCTCAGCTGCATTTTGAATTGTGGCATGTAGTGATTTTACAAGTAAAGCTAATTTAAATATAGCACACAGGCACACAATCCTCTCTAAGGTATTCAGTTAATTGGAGAATGATGCCAGTTTTGTGCTAAGAGTTCACTCTTATTCTTTGGCTTTTTTATTTTAATAAGGTTTTATACTTTATTTCTTGAGAGTAACATATTTGCTATCCTCTGGTATCTTATGTAATTTAAGTTGTTACTTTAAATTGGCAGCATTCACCGTGTTAAGAAGAAGATGGACTGTTGTTTGATGGATCATTAGATTTGGTTTTAGGGTTTTCCTCTCCCATTTACATTAATTGGTTTTATGTACCTTGTGCCTTGGTTCTTTTTCCCAGTTCACATAAATATTGATGTCATCTTCAATTGAAAGTTTCAGAAAGAAATTAAAATGAGAAAGCTGGCTCCAATAGCCATCAGTTGCAAAACCAATTCCAGTCATATCTATCAAAATTAGCTACTTTTTCAGTACATAAAATCCATTTATGCAAAAGGCAAATCAAATAAACTCTCATTAAAAAATCTGTACTGTTTTATCCATTTCCATCATTAAAAAATGACTTTCCACCACTACCAGTCAAATTAGAGTATTTTCCTAATAACTCATATGAATAATCTAACAGTTTGTAAAATAAGCAATCTTCCTATGAAATTGCTTAACTGTTTAGTCTCTCCATTCATTTTGAGCTTCTTTTACTTTCAGAGTCACCTAGTTTAAAATAAGATCGTACTGTAGCTTTGTTAACATAGGTTGAGGTTTTAAGCATATCTATTTAATAAAGATATACTTGGTAACTATCTTGTAGGACAGTGAATGAGGATAAAAACAGTTTCCTGAGAGCTGAGTGCTCTGGAACCCGGAAGCTCTATAGTTAAATTGACCAACACATAAACCTCAAGAAGGGGGAAGTTGCGAGCGTAATCCTATTTATCTGTCTAGACTTTTCTGACCTACCCCAAACTGCTTTCTATCCTGCTTTGCTAAAAAGCTCTAAAAACGTACTGTCCACTAGAGTAGACAATCTGTGGCTATTGTTTTTAACACAGTTCATATTTAGAGCAGTTTTAGGTTCACAGAAAAATTGAAAGGATGGTCCAGAGAGTTCTCACGTTCCCCTGCCCCCTACATGCTCAGCCTCCCAACATCCAATGACTCATCAGAGCGGTATGTTTGTCACAACCGATGGACCTACATTGAGTGATACATCGTTATCACCCAAAGTCTGTAGTTTACATTACAATTTATTCTTGGTGTTGTGCCAGCTGTAGGTTTGGACAAATGTATCATGTCATGTACAAAGCTATTATGCTATCATACAAAACTATTTCACTGTTCTAAAAACCCTCCACACATGACGATTCAACTCTCCTTCATCCCTAACCCTTGGCAACCCCTGTTCTTTTTACTGTCTCCATAGTTTGCCTTTTCCGGAGTGTTATATCATCGGAATCAAATTGTATGTAGCCTTTTCAGATTGGCTTCTTCCACTTAGTAACATGCTTTTAGGTTTTCTCCGTGTCTTTTCATGGCTTGATATGACATTTCCTTTTTAGCACTGAATAATATTCCATTGTCTGGATGAATCACATTTCATTTATACATTCACCTACTGAAGGACTTGTTACTTCCAAATTTTGGCAGTTTTGCACCAGGAAGCACAATTGTTAGGTTGTATGATAAAAAGTGTATTCACTTTTGTAAGAAACTGCAAAATTGTCTTTCCAAGTGCAAGCTATATCACTTTGCACTCCTACTCCTAATAAAGAAGAGTTCCAGTTCTTTGGCATTTTGTGCTCATGTTCTGGATTTTGATCATTCTAATAGGCGTATAATGGAATCTTATTGTTTTTATTTGCATTTCCCTGATAACACATGATAGAACATTTTTTTTCCCACATGCTTATTTGTCATCTGTATATCTTTTTTGGTGTGTGGTCCATTCAGGTGATAGGCCCATTTTTAATTGGGTTGTTCGTTTTTTTATTGTTGAATTTTAAGTATTCTTTGTATATTTTTGATAACAGTCCTTCATCAGACATGTCTATTGCAAATGCTTTTCCTCTATTCTGTGGTTTGTCTTTTTATTCTCTTGACAGTGTCTTTCTTTCATAGAGCAGAAATTTCTAATTTTAATGAATTACTTATCAATCCTTTTCATGTAAATGTCCAATTGTTCCTGCACCATTTGTTGAAAGGACTATCTTTTGTCTATTCTATTGCTTTTGCTCTTTTGTCAAAGATCAGTTACTATACTTCTGTGGGTCTATTTCTGCACTCTCTATTCTGTTCCATTGATCTATTTGTCTATTCCTTCACAGATACCACACTGTTTTGATTACTGTAGCTTTAGAGTAAGTCTTGAAGTTGGGTAGTGCTAGTCTTCCAACTTTGTTCTTCTTCAATATTGTGCTATGTATTCTGGATCTTTGGCTTTTCCTTTGGAATCAGTTTGTCTTTACCACTAAATAGAGATTTTTTACAGAAATTGAGTGACTCTATAGATCAAGTGGGGAGGTACTGAATTCTTGACAATATTTAGTCTTTTTATCTATGAATATGGAATATTTTTCAATTTATTTAATTCTTTAATTTCTTTCATCAGAATTCTGTAGTTTTCCTCATATAGATCTTATACATATTTTCCTAGGTTTATACTTAAATAATTCATTTTCAGGGTGCTAATATAAAAGATATTGTGTTTTAAATGTCAAATTCCATTTGTATATTGCTGGCATATAGGGAAGCTATTGCTTTTTGTATGCTAATCTTGTGTCTTCCAACCTTGCTATAATTGTTTATTAAAGGAATTGTTTTCTGTTTTTTGTTTTGTCAATTTTTTTTTTAGATTTATTTACTGGAGAGAGAGAAAGACAGAGTGTGTGCATATGTATACACACGCACAGAGGGAGGGGGCAGAGGGAGAGAATCTTTAGACTCCTCACTGAGTGAGGATTCCCCACTCAGGGCTAGATTCCATGACCCAAGAGATCATGACCTGAACCGAAACCAAGAGTTAGATGCCCAGCCAACTGAATCACCCCAGGCACCCCAGGTTTTGTCAGTTCTTTTGTATTTTCTTCACACGTGATCATGTCACCTGGGAAAAAAGGTAGTTTTATTTCTTCCTTCCCTATCTATATATCTTTTATTTCTTCTTTTCTTCATATTGCATTAGCTAAGACTTCTAGTACAATACTGAAAATCAATAGTGAGAAGAGGCATACTTGTCTTGTTCCTCCTGAAGGTTTAAATTTCTCTTCAAGTGTGATGTTAGTTGTAGGTTTTGGGTAGATATTCTTTATCAAGTTGAGGAAGTTCCCCTTAATTCCTAGTTTATCAAAAATTTTTATCATGAGTGAGTGTTGGATTTTGTCAAATGCTTTTTCTGCATCTATTAATATGACCACATGATTTTTATTCCTTAGATTGTTGATATTATAAATTACATACATAGATTTTCAAATGTTGGGCTAGTCTTATATACCTGGGATAAATTCCACCTGGTCATGGCATGTAATTCTTTTCTTATGTTATTTGATTTGATTTGCTAATATATTGTTGAGGATTTTTGCATCTTTTTTTTTTTTAAATCAGATATATTGGTCTGTCGTTTCCTTTTCTTATAATGTCTTTGTCTGATTTTGGTTTTAGGGTAATGCTGGACTTATAGAATGAGTTGCAAAGTATCCCTTCAGCTTCTATCTTCTAAAAGAGTTTTTTAGACAATTGATATAATTTCTTTCTTAAATGTTTAGTAGCATTCATGAGTGAACTCATCTGAGCCTGGTGTTTTCTGTTTTGAAAGATTATCAATTAATGATTCAACTACTTGAATGGATATCCTATTCAGATTGTCTGTTTTATTCTTGTGTGAATTTTGGCAGATTGTACCTTTTAAGGAATCAGACCTTTTCACCTAGGTTATAAAATTTGTAATCATAGAGTTATTTATATTATTTGTTTGTTTTGTTTTTAATATCCATGGGATCTGTGGTGATATCCCCTCTTCCATTGATGATATTAGTAATTTGTATACTCTCTTTTTTTCTTAGTCTGCCTAGAGGTTTATCAATTTTATTAATCTTTTCAAAGAAGCAGTTTTTGGTTTCATTGATTTTTTTCTATTGATTTCCTCTTTTCAACTTCATTGATTTCTGCTCTAATTTTTATTATTTCTTTTATTTTCCTTACTTTGGATTTAATTTGTTCTTTGTTTCTCAAGTTTCCTAAGGTGAAAGCTTCCATGATTGATTTTAGATCTTTCTTCATTTCTAATATATGCATTCAATGTTATAAATTTTCTTCCATGCACTGCTTTCACTGCAGCCCCCAAATTTTGTTTTTGTTTTTATTTAATTAAAAATATTTTAAAATTTCTCTTGGGATTTCTTCTTTAATCCATGTTATTTAGAAGCATGTTATTTATCTTCCAAGTATTTTGGGTTTCTCTAGCTATCTTTCTATTACTGATTTCTAGTTTAATTTCTAGTTTAATTTGTAGTCTCAGAGCAGACGTGTTATGATTTCTATTTTTTTAAGCTTGTTAAGGCATGTTTTATGGTCTAGAATGTGGTCTATTCTGGTGTATATTCAGAGGTAACTCAGAAGAATGTGTGTTTTGCTGTTGAGTTCGACTATGTCCTTACTGGGTTTTTGCCTTATGGATCTGTCCATTTCTGATACAGTATGCTGAAGTGTCCAACCATAATAGTGGATTTATCTATTTCTCCTTGCATTTCTACCAGTTTTTGCCTCAGATATTGTGTCACTCTTCTGTTAGGTGCACCCATGTTAAGGTTTGTTATATCTTCTTGGAAAATTGATCCCTTAATCATTTTGTAGTGCCCCCTTTAACCCTGAAAACTTTCTTTGTTATGAAATCTGCTTCATCTGAAAGTAATGTAGCTACTCCTATTTATTTTTGATTAGTGTTAGAATCCTCCATCCATTTAATCCCTTTAATCTGTATGTGTCTTTATACTGACAATGGATTTCTTGTAGACAACTAATAGTTGGGTCTTTAGTGATCCACTCTAACCATTTCTGTCTTTTAATTGGTGCATATAGACCATTGATGTTCAAAGTGATTATTGATCTATTTGGATTAAAATCTCCTGTATTTGTTACTGTATTCTATCTGCTGCCCTTATTTTTTGGTTCTTATTTTCTTCTTCCAACGTTTTGCTACTGATTGTGATTCTAACTGAACATTTTATATTTCATTTTCTCTCTTTTCTTAGCATATCGGTTTTCCTTTTTTTTTAGTGATTCCCCTAAATTTTGCAAAATTTATAACTAATCCAAGTCCACTTGCAAATAACACTAAAACCACTTCATGGGTAAGGCAAGTACCTTCTAATGACAATATAAGCCTAATTCTTCCCTCCTGTTTCTCGTATCGTTCCTGTAATGCAATAAAACATATATATATGCTTATACATAAGCATACATAATTGAATATATTTCCTAGATCTGCAATTGGTGTCTGACATTATTAATTTGAGGAAATGCTCAGTCACTATTGATTTGAATAGATCTTCTGTTTCTTTCTCTCTTTTTTCTCTTTTTGGTATTCCTAAAAGGTATTTTGTAGAAAATATCTACCAAAAGGTATTTTGATATGCCTATCAAATTTAATAGTTGTATCATGGTCCTTAAACATTCTATTCTGTTGTACTTTTTCCTTTCTTTTCTTTCTTTTACTTTTTTTTTTCTGTTGAGATATCCTCAAACTATGAGGTTTTTTTTCCTTAGCCACATCCAGTCTACTAATAGGTCCATCAAAGTTATTCTTCATTTCTGTTACAGTATTTTTAGTCTCTAGCAATTTTGGGGGGGCTTTTTTCTTAGAATTTCCATCTCTATGCTTACATTGCCCATCTGTTCTTGCATGCTATTTACTATATCTAATAGAGCCCTTAACATATTAATCATAATTGTTTTGAATTCCTTGTGTGATAATTCCAACATCTCTGCCATTTCTGAGTTCTGGCTTTGATGTTTCTATATCTCTTTAAATTGTGCTTTTTGCTTTTTATTATGCATTGTAGCTTTTTCTTGATGGTTGGACATGGTGTACTGGGTAAAAAGAACGGTTCTAAATAATTTTTTTAGTAATATGGTGGTAAGGTGTTGGGGGAAGGAAGGTATTCTACAGTATTATGATTAGGTCTTGGTCTTTTAGTGAATCTGTGCCTCTCCACTGTGAACAATCATTGTTTCTCAGCAGGATCTCTAGGGTGGGCTGGAATTGGGGTATTTCCCTTCCTCCATAGGGAAGACTGGAGTCAGCTGCGGTTGGGTATTTGCTTTACTCCAGATCATTAGGCTCTGTTAAAGCCTGGGCAGGTTAGGCTCTGGTTAAATAGTTTTTCCTGAGGGCAGACCTTGTCAAGAACAGAATACTCTGGCAGAATTCAAAATGATTTCTTTTCTCCTCCCCCTGCTGGAAGCAGGAGGGGATGTTCCTCTGATTATCACTGTGGGAACCTAATAGAGCCCCTGGGGGTAAAAACTCACAAGTCTGCCCCTTCCCTCCAATGCCTGGGTTCTCCCTCACTCCCATTGACCAGGTCCCCCTAGAGTTTTTAATCTTTCAGACTTGTTCACATTGAGTGTCCAGCAATTTGTCAATTATAGTTTACATCTTCCTAGTTGAGTACTGGTTTCCACAGAGGTTGCAGCTCCTTGGTTTCTGCTCATGTAAGTTGTGATTCTGTGTATCCTTCTGTCAGTCTTTCCAATTTAGCAGGCAGCAGTTTGCCCTGCAATGTCACTTCTCTTATGGATCTAGAAAGACTTGTTGATTTTTGTTTGTTCAACTTTTTACTTTTTGTTAAGATAGAGTGGTGATTTTTCAAGCTTCTTAGGACAAGAAACTGAAAGTTACCTGGGTATTTAAATTTAATTAAAATTAAATAAAATTTAGAATTCAATTCTGCAGTCATATTAACCACATTTCAAGGACTCAATATCCCCATGTGACTAGTGGCTCTCGTGTTGACAATGTGGGTATAAAACATTTCCATCATCACTGACAGTCCTATTGTATTACCCTGCTCTCTAGTATCCCATAACTCCTTTTGTTTGGCATGGAAACAAGTGACGAGAATTGGGAAAAATAAAAGAAATAATAAAGCCAAACTATTGACTATATTCAAAGCATTATCCTGGCTTTTTGGAAGGCAAGGATTCTGGCAGTCAGACCCTTAACCATTAATCTGGCTTCCACTGTCATTACTTTATTAATAATGGAGGTATTCATTTTTGTTCCCCATTTTACTTCTTGAGTTCTTTCCTGAAAAAACTTTGCTTACAGTCTCTGACTTATTTAATGGATGATTGTTAACATCCTTTGGCTTTTTATTATGTTTTCCATCTGTGATATATTGTGGCTTATCAGCACACCAGGATATTCACTCACACTTTTAGAGTGCTTTTCAACTACCATTCTGTTGCAGTTTCTTTCTCCTTTTTCAAAATTGAGGAGAGGCTGCCTTTTTAGGTCAGTTGATTATCAGTCTCCAGTTCAACTCAAGAAACACAATTGAACTAGTACTTCAAAGTTCAGCTTGAAAGGACCATGATTCTTGAGATAGTGATTCCTTTGCAACTTTCTCAGGAGGTAGCTCTTTTCTTTACCATACCCTTGCTTCAATAGGTTGCAGAAGGTAGGATAGGTGTTCTCCTTGCTCCTCACTTCAACTTGCAAGCCATTATTTCTCCTTCTCCTCCCTAAAATCACAGCTTTGAATCTCAAGTTGTTTGACCATATTCTCTCTGACCATACTGCCTTTCCTTGCTGCTTCATCCACAGAACCCCTGTTTTCTTTCACATTTTCTCTGATGCACCTGATGTGAGAGGTTTTAACTCATTCCTATATTCTCTCTAGCACTGCTCTCCATCATAAATCCTTATGGTTCTTGTACCACTCAGAGGATCCTTCCGTTCCTGGCCTTTCAGTTTCTTATCTACTCTGAATTTAAATAATTGATTACCATGGTCACCCACTAGACTTTGTCATGCTAATACCTTTAACCCTTTCCTAACTACCATTTCAAGCATTCTTTTCTCTGGCTACTACTGCCTACCTTCCTTCTCATTTTCTCTAATCATTTTACTTCAACAGTAATGTAGGAACTTTAATCCACCTTTTCCAACTGTCCATTATTCCCTTGTATTCTCACTTCTTACCTTTCATCAACTCCCTTTGTCTCCTTCTTTCTTCTGGCAAAACCAAACTTGTTGCCATCCAATTCTCTTGTCAGCTCTGCACTGGCTCCAATACAGGCTTGAAAAAAGCACGCAAACTTCTCATTTTAAACTTAAGTCTACTGACTTCAGATGGTCCCTCAGTTTTGTCAGGCAGTCAGGCTACATTCTCCTTGTACATCCATTGTCTCTCTCCTGGATGACTGTTTTATGCATTTTCTTTTATCCTCAAACCTTCACTCTCATTTGGTGATTTTACCAAGACAATAGTAGCAATCAGAAGAAAACTTCCACAAGATCTGCCATTCCATTCCACCCACTTAGTATATTTGTGTCTATTTACTCTTCCTTTTCTTTGTTGCTATGGATGATCCATCTGTGCTCCAAAGGCCACCTCCTTTTATTTCTGTACATGATCAATCCCATCACCTCTTGCTTAGCCAAAGACATTGCTCCAGCATCTCTCCCTTCTCTGTCTCATATTGTCACTATTAGGCAATCTATTGGATTATTCTGATCAGCATAAAAACATGCTATTACTTTTTCCATCCTGAGAAAAAAAATCTTTTCTTCCCTTCCTGTTTGTGCCCCAGGCCACTACTTCATTTTTCTTCTCCCTTTCATAGCCAAATTACTCAAAAGTGTTTTCTACATTCACAACACTAATTCATCTCCTTTCATTCACTTTTGAACTCTGTTTCAGTCATGTTGTGAAATAAAGTGGTCAATATTTAGTCCCCATCTCATTTGAACTACCAGAGGTGTTTGACACCCTTCCTACTCTCCCTACTCACTCACTCATTTTTGAAAAGCTCGTTTCACCTAATTACCAATAGAATTCAGTCTTCTGCATTCACTTGACTTCATGGGTCTCTCCTGAATTTCTCTTGCTGGTTCCACCTCATCACCCTGACATTTACATGTCAAACTGCTACAGGCTTATGATCTTGGATATCCCCTTTCTCTTACCTACACTAGCTTCTGTGGAGGTCTCATCTAATCTAAAGCTGTAAATGTTTTTACATGTTGACCATTCATCAATTTCTATCTCTAGACCAGATAATTTTTGCTGAATTAAAGATTAATATATCCATTGGCCTTCTCAATGATAAGCAATAAGCTCACATTTATATGTTTAAAACTCAGTTCTTGGTGGTTCCTACTCTTCACCCAGTTAGATCTGTTTCATGTTTACTTCCTCAAAGGGACATTTCTCCAAGGAAAGAGTTCACAAAGAAGTAACTAAGGAAAAGAAAAATAAAAAGTAGGTATAAAGGTTTTAAGGGACAGAGATGATAAAGGATATACAAGGCAAATCCTATTAACATAAACGAGCAATATTTACCTGAAATACTCCATGTCCAGTTTTGGAGATGCCACTAATCTCTTCTAGTTGCCAAAATATCAAGCTTAAGGGTATAAGAAGAATTAAGAGCCTATAGCACTATGGTTAAAAGTATGGGATTTGGAATCAAAATATTGCAACTCTCTTTGAGAGTCATTTCAACAACAATAGTATCTCACTCACAGGGCTTCTGTGAGAATTTAATAATATGGAATACATATTAGAAAGTAAAACCTTAATAAATGTTTAATGTGTGTTGATAATGATGATGATACCCTGCATTAGCTGTATACCAAGCGGAATACTCTGGAACACAGAGGTAGAAGGACCTAATAGTGCTTCAGAAAGTTAAAAATTGCTTCGCAGAGGAGGTAACATTTCAGCTGGCCTTTAAGGATGAGCAGGGATCGTCATGAAGAGTATGGACAGAAGGCACAGGAGACTAAATGAGCATGTTCAGAAAATATTCTAAGATAAATGTAGTTTGAGTGGGATGGAAATTTATCTGAAGTTGGAAATTTTAAAAAATATATACTTTATGCTAATTTTGAGACCCAAAATGTTGAATGAACATATTTCTTTAAATTGTTATAGCTTCCCTTTATTCTTGTTATGAAAGAAATGAACACGTTTAGGGAAAATCTGAAAAAATATAGAAAGTATGTATGTATATATATGTGTAGGTATATATCTGAATAATACACATCTGTTATAAATATGTATAATTTATAGGTGTCCTTTCTAGAGTTAATCTCTTTTTTTGATATTTTAATATTGCTTTCTAGTCTTTTTCCTATATCCATGTGCATTTTTATATAAATAGATTATAATATGTAAATGGTTTTGAATTCCTTCTTTCCCCCTTAATATTCTATAGTAAATACACATTGCTGACTGATTGCAATGTGTCAAACTTTGTACTACTTGTTATGTATATTATTTCTAAATGACTATGCCTTTATAAATGTCATGGCAAGTTAGAAAGCTGAGATTTTTCATAGAACTAAATAAAGTATTAGAATCAGGATTCAAACTCCAATCTGTCTGACTCCAAAGCACATCCTTATGGCTTTTAAAACATTCATAATGGTATTATGGTATTCATTGTTATGAATATACTATATTTTAAATATTTCTCTATTATTGGATAATTTGGCTGTTTGCAACTTGTCACTGTTATAAATAATGCCAGTAATGAACATCTTTGGAGTCTATGTTATTTCTTGTATTTAGGGCTGATGTATTACAACACGTTCCTGGAATTCATTATTGGGTCAAAAGGAATGAACTCTCAGCATATTGACATTTAGCTTTCCAGAAAAATCCATGACATTTCTGGTATTCTATAAACAGTTTACTTTAATGAAAATACTCCCTACCTTGATTAATGGGCCACATATACAGTGCATTATTGATCACCTTATAATGAATTCACTATCATAAATGACTCAAGTGCAGTACATTCTTTATTCAACCTGCAATTTGTAAAACAGGCACTGGCCAGAATAAAAATAATTTAAAAAGTTGATGTGATTGTAGGTGTAGGTAAAACCCCAGGAAAATATAAATTGTTGAAAAACAAACAAAAAAACTCTAAATAACAAAAGCTGTAATGATGACAGTAAAATCAACTCCAAATCCCTCTTTCAACCATCTAAATGTGTTTGGTTTCTGAATAAACAATGTGTTATTTTCTAATAAAGCAAGGTTTGCCCTGTGCATTTTGTGAGGGATGAATGTTACTGGGAAGTGAGACTTTGATCACCTTTTCTGTTTCTAGGACATGCTTGTTCATTGGCAGTGACTGAAATTTATCCAAATAGACTTTCAAAGCTCCCAAGAGTTCTAAATTTATCTCACTCAATTTCTTTGGTTTAGAAACTAGTTTGGAAATCTTACAAGGCCAACTTGTCTTCAGTAATTTCTAGTGCTTCTTGTTTGGGACAGGCTAGAAAAAGCTCTGAAAAGCTGCTAAATTTGGTGCTTGGCAGAAACCATAATACACAGGGAGAAATACATGAAGTGTAAAACCTAAAATATCAAAACTCCTTGACATTTCAAAATAATTTCAAATGTTCAGAGATGATAAAATCATAACATCTGCATACATCAGCTGTCTGGACAACCTATATTAAAGAAAGGAAAAAAAGGAAGTATTAATGGGATCTACACCAATCGTTTTATAAATCTAATGTTTGCATATGAATGGGGTGATTTAGCCCAAGGGAAAAAAGTCTATATATTTTTTTCCTACTGATTTAAAACAGTATTGGAATATGCCAAAAATGAACATTTACTGCATGGACCTGCAAGAAAGACTCATATTGGGATAAAAGAATTGCTTCTGGAAGACCTGGGTTTAAGTTCTGGCTTTACACATGCTTACTGTATAATTCAGGGGCAATTTACTTGAATAGTCTGCATCTTAATTGTTTTATTTGTAAAATGGAAATAACAATATGTACCACCCTGAATTGTTCTGAAGATCAAAATGAGACAATGTTCATGAAAACCTTGCAAAACCTCTAAAACCCTATGTAAGTATGAGGTGCTATTTTTTTAATCTTTGCTAATTGTAAATAAAACTAAGAGTTCCTGAGATTGAGTGTGAGGTTTGCATGAAGTTTAAACATTTTCTTTATCTTTTGAATTTGGCAAAGAGTACTTATTAATTAGATTGGAATGTTGTATATGATTATATCTTGGGTATAGAACTTAGGCAGCTGTTAATAAATTATAATTGCCCCTCCCCACTATTTCCCCTTCTTCCAATCTGTCACAGAGGAAATGCAGTTTTATTATCCAACTGCTCTTTTCAGGTGGCAGGAAAGGGGGCAGTGAAAAATAAATTTTCCTCAATAGCATGGATCTGACCATAGCTTTAAGTACAAAAATGATACATGAGCAGATAATAACATGGCTGAATTCTAGGGATATATTTAGACATTCTACTCCCTCCCCCACCTTAACAAAGTAATGTCACTATGAATAGAGAGAGTTTGGCAGAGATAAAACAGTAAGAAAATGAGTGTTCAGTGTTTGGGGAAATTCCAGGCAAATTGGATATTAAGGGAAAACCCATAGATAGGTATTTGAATCCACGCCCATTGCTGGTCCTTAGGCTCCCAAGCCAAGTTCCTTGGAAGGATAAGTCAAAAGTGTCCTCTGATACTCAGATGTCCTTTCAAAGGCAGTATGTGCATGGCCAAGAGGAGATTTTGACTATGCTTCTGCTGCCTTTGGCTGGAGAGCTCATGTTACTACTAGTAATAGGCTTTTATTCAAATATCTGTCTGTGAATACTTGCAGTCAATGGAAATTGCTAGTGAGTAACAGGGGGATGGGTTTGGCATTGCATTCTGACTGGAACAACTGCTTAGTATTTATTCTGCCTCTAAACCTGTACTTCAAATATTTGTTCGTCAGCCAGATAACTTTTCCTTGGTAAATATATTTATGAAACCAACTTTTAAAAAAAATGTTAATTTGTTGTCTTTCAAGACTTTTGACTGCCTTTTTATTTCAGGATTCAATTTACTATGCAAATATGAATTAAATGTTAATCTTCTTTTGCCTTGGGAATACAAGATTTCCATTTTCTACTTCTTATGATAAAAACATATTCTAATTTTTAAAAAATTCTAGCCATATAAAAGGTAATGGAATAGTTGTTGTTTGATGGGTATAGTGTTTCAGTTTTCCAAGAGGAAAAGAATTCTGGAGATTGGTTGTGCAATAATGTGACTGTGTTTAACATTACTCAACTCTATACTTAAAAATGGTTAAGATGGTAGATTTTTTTTACATGCATTTTATCAAAAAATTATTTAAAAATTTTTGTAAAGTTAATGGAATAAGAATGAAAGTATCCCTTTTATCTATGCCTCAATCCTACTTTCCTTCCCAACCCTGGTTGGTCTTTCACATAGTCTTTTGTAGCCCTGTAACCTTGAATGCAGTTATAGACTTCGGGAGCAAGGCAGCCCCATTTTGATCAAAACAAAATTTCACAAAGAATCCCATTAGTAATAGTGGCTAACAGCTTCATTTTTTTAAATGACATCATCTCACAAATTATTGCCAAATGAATACATTTTTCTGTTCACATTACTTTGGTTACTGATTCATTTTTATTCAATGGAGACATTTTAAGATCATATGAAAGAGTCACAGAAACCATTCCTGGGGTTTTCCCCTACTGTGACAGCCCACTCAGGGACCCAGGAGCACCAGTAAAGGAAAAGAAAACTTATTTAAGCTTGTCGTCTAATTAGTGCTTATTTTCTTTTAGATAGTGTCCTCATCCCCATATACCTGCTTGTTCCATATTATTGATGAAATACTAACAACTTGGGTGCTCATGGGCCTGCCTGGGGTGGATCTGTCTGAATAACTGTTGCATGTCCTGTTCCTTGTTCTCTGAGTCATCCCCTCCCCAACAGTGTGTTTTTGCCAAGACGGTGCACAAACAAGTTGTTCATTGTTTAATCTGTCAGTGGGGCCGGGGCTTAAAGCTTCTACAAGCTTCAGGTATTCAATTCTACTCTCTCTTTCTTGTCTTTCCTTTTTAAATGTTTTTGACTTCAGAGAGAATGTCTTCCACACAATTTTCTAAAAGGAAAGATCTCTGTGTGTAAATTTCCCATGAAAATAAAATATGTATTTTTAGTTCTTTTTACTTGTTGCTAGAGCAAATAAATATTGGGAGCTGTGGTTCATACCTGCTTTGCAGCAGTGGGCTCATTAGATGTTTGGTGTGAGTGAGAAGTGTGATGTGGCTGCTAGGGATGCTGCTGGACTTTAGATGGCATGGGGGAGAGCCACAGGGGAGCACAGGGAAGGGGAGAGTCATGCTGCTCCTTAGAGCCAGACCATACCTGGAGCATGGTGGGCTGACCCAGGCATCACCCTGACTTCAGCATCAGGGGCTTGGAAATCCCGGAGTTGGGTGAGGAAACCTGAAAGTGCTCCCATCATTAATTTAATTTAATCATATGTATTGAATTCCTAAGACTTTTATAGGCAATGGGGATTATAGCAGTGGGAAACAAACAAACAAACAAACTGGTCTTCATGGAACTTCCATGCTGGTTGGGGGACAGACCATAAATAATCAGACAAATCAACAAGAAGCTATTACGTAGTGATATCTGCTAGGAAGAGAAATAAGCTGAGTAAGGGGACTGAGAATAATGGGGGTGCTATATAGAGCAGGGAAGGCCATTCTGATGAGGTGACACTGAATAGATGCCTGAATGCATTGAGGGCAGAAGCTGTGGGTTACCCGAAGACAGAGTATTCCAGGCAAGACAACAGCATATCAAAAGGTCCTGAGATGGTGTGTGTCTCCCAAAACTCATGTGTTGAAACCTAATCCCCAATGTGGTGGCATTTGGAGGTGGCCTTTGGGAGGTGATTAGGTCATGAGGGGGAGCCTTTATGAATAAGATTAGAGCCCTTATAAAAGAGACCCCAGAAAGCTCCCCTATCCTTCCATTATGTGAAGACAACAGTGAAAAGACAGCTGTCTCTGAACCAGAAAGTAGACTCTCACCAGACCCGGAATCTGTTGGTGACCTGATCTCAGATTTTCCAGCCTCCAGAACTGTGAGAAATAAGTCTCTGTTATTTATAAGTCACCCATTCTATGCTATTTTGTTATAGCAGTCCAAATGGGCTAAGATGGGTGGGAACATTGGAGTAAGAAAACTTTGAGACTAAAGCAGAACAGGAAATTAACAGTGGTAAGAAGTGAGATTGGAGAGAGAAACTTGTGGGGCTTGAGAGGAGCACTGCTTTTGTTAGAAGCCTGATAGGAAGGTTTTGGAAGGTTACCAGCAGGAAAATGACTGATTTATTCACAGGACCACTCTAGCTACTGTGCAGAGAAGGTAGGGTAGGAGGACTTGAAGACAGCATAGATGTTCAACTGGTAAAGGAAGGTGAGGGGTAGGGAGAGGAACATTGCAGTTGCTTCAAATGTTTAAAGTATTTCTATGAGTAGGAAGGATTTTTTCTTTTCTATATCCTCAAATAAAATATGCTGAAGTTATTTTAAAATAAAGAAATTTTAGTTCAATTCAAAGAAGGACCTACTCTAAATTTACTTTTTCTCTGAATACGAAGTAACAATTTTTTTTAGGAAGTGTGTAAGAAAAGAGTAAAGTATAAATAAAATATACTACTCATAATCCCACTGCTCAAAAATAACTATTAACATTTTTTGTAAGTTTCCAGACTTTTTTCTGTGTATGTGAATATGAATTAAAAAATATTTTGTGTTATGCACATATTGTTATACTGTTCTGTAACTCAACTTTTTACTTACCAATCTACCATGGGATATTATGCATAATTTTTGAAGAACTGCATAGTACTCTTATAAACATGTACCATCATTGTTATAACCATTTTGTATAGTTGAGGAATCAAGTGGTTTTTCAGTTTTCTTTCTTTCTTGTTATTATAAGTAACATTGTAAAGGACAACCTGGAATATGCATTATAGTGTATATCTTTGGTAATTTACTTTGGATAGATTTTTAGGATTACCTGTTTTAAAAAGTATGCCCACTTTAAAGGCTCATGATTTATATTGTGAAAATTTATACCAATTTCACACATCTACCAATTAACATGGTTCATTGCTTCCCAGTTTCTTGTCTGAGAAAACTAAATATGGAGCAAGCTCCATTAGGAGGAAGTGAGTTCCATGTTCCTGAAGCCATTTTAGTAGGTGCTGGAAAGTTACTTGGATGGGATATTATCCAGGGAAATCTAGTTGAGTATTTAAAGTGTCAGTGAAGTTTCAGAATTCCTTTCCAATTTAAGAATGGAGGTAGAGGAAAAGAAAGAGGGAAGAATGTTGAATAATTCTGTTGCCTGTACTCTGTTCTATATATAGATGAATCAGTTGATTTTGGTGATAGTTCACATGCAGCAGTTAAAAAAAAAAGAAAGAAAAAGTAAAAACAACAGTGGGGTGCTTGTAAGCAATTTTCCACAACTTGTTGGAGGTTAGAATTAGCAAATTCCAAGTAGGATAACTGAGGTTGAGGAGTGCTTCAGATAGTATACACTCAATGTAAAATAAATGTTATGTAGATGAACAGAAGGGGACTATTAGTTGTTCTTAAACTTTTCTATGTGTAAAACATAGCAACACATAACCCAAATATGACCATCTCCATCATTTATCTAGTGGTCTGTTGACTTAAGTATGCATTAGTTAAAAATATGAAACACACTAATTCTAGTTTGCTGGGTTTGGGGGCTAAAACATCAAATAGAACATGATTTCTGCCCTAATGAACTTATTGCCCACAGTGGGAGATAGGCAAGAAATTCAGTAACTTCAGTGTGTGAATGCTACTATTAATATTCCACAGCATACATGGTATTTTATTGCAAACAGTGGAGAGGTATCACCATACAAAGGTTCATGGGGATGAATCATGCCTAATTTCAGAAAAAAATTTCTGGACTAAGGATTGGGAGGTCTAAGTTTACATTCTTTCTTGGATACTATCTGGTTGGATGAGGTTGGGGAGGTCATTTAACCACATCTGAAATAAATGGGGAAAATTGTATTTACTTTATATGGTTTATTTTTAAAAATTGAATAGGATATATGTCTCTAGGAATGCATCCATTTCTTCCAGATTGTCAAATTTGTTGGCGTAGAGTTGCTCATAGTATGTTCTTATAATTGTTTGTATTTCTTTGGTGTTGGTTGTGATTTCTTTTCTTTCATTCATGATTTTGTTTATTTGGGTCCTTTCTCTTTTCTTTTTGATAAGTCTGGACAGGGGTTTATCAATCTTATTAATTCTTTCAAAGAACCAGCTCCTAGTTTTGTTGATTTGTTCTATTGTTTTTTTGGTTTCTATTTCATTGATTTCTGCTCTGATCTTTATGATTTCTCTTCTCCTGCTGGGTTTAGGCTTTCTTTCTTGTTCTTTCTCCAGCTCCTTTAGATGTAGGGTTAAGTTGTGTATTTGAGAC